>CANYBF011417117.1:0-25690 GCA_948192965.1 Dalechampia spathulata | reverse complement strand
GAAAGTTGCATGAAGTAGCAAGACTTCACCAACCGCAAGTGAGAGTATCCTCTAGACGGTCACGATCTAGCAGGAATAAGTAGGGTGCCTAGGTACAACCAAATAGGGCTTTCTCTGTCTCTCGTACAGGTATAGAAGTTGCATAAGGGTGGTTCACACCTTACCAACTTGTGGGCTAGAAAGTTGCGTAGGAGCAGTCTCATCCTACCAACCTGTGGGGGCTAGAAAATATTGGCAAAAGAGTTACATGAGATACTGTGATCTTACCAACTGTGGGCTAAAGAGATTGGCAAAAGAGTTGCATGAGATACTGTGATCTCACCAACTGTGGGCTAAATAGATTGGCAAAGGAGTATTGGCAACTTTGCTGGGGATAAAAGTCATGTAGGGGAAGTCTCACCCTATAGACTGTGTGCTAGAAGATTGTATCCACTGGGGATGAAAACAGAGTTATGTGAGATAGCTTGATATCCGCTGGGGATAGAGAACTGAGTTAAGTGAGGTAGCATGATATCCACTGGGGATAGAGAAGGACAACCATGATCCTTTGAGCCAAAAGGTAGTGTGGGAGCAGTCTCATCCTAACATTATGGCAAAAGAAGTCGTCTAGGGGCAGTCTCACCCTAACAACTGTGGCTAAAGAAGTCATCTAGGGGCAGTCTCACCCTAACAACTATGGTTAAAGAAGATTCATATCCACTGGGGATGAAAACAGAGTTAAGCAGGGGTAATCTGACCCTACTAACTATGGGCTAAAAGATCGGCTAGGTGGTCATGATAAAATATAAGCAGCCCTAACTGCAGCATGTTTACCTGCAAATGTGATTAGATGATATATGTACACTACCTTCTCCTATCCAAGCCTATACGCACGGCTTATAGCTTGCCTTTCTACTGATGGGTTCCACACAACATCAAGTAGCACAACCCTCGATGCACCAACAAGATTGATCTTCTCAAAACAGGCCCTTGTGGATGCAAGTAGCACTTTTGCTTCACTGGTTCTATCGTTAAAGTGCTTAATCAGTGATTGGCGATAATCACATCAGTTTGCACTGGAAGTTTCCCCTAGACGATCATAATCTAGCAAGAGAAAAATATCCTGAAATGGAATTTTTATGAAAAGACATGAATAAAATAGGGGTTATCAAAAATCAGAAAGAAATCAAATCCCTTTGAAGCCGTCCGGTAGTGAATTCCTGTAAAAACTTCAAGAACAGGTCAGAAAAAATCAAGTTGAAGAACATATGCGAACGCACATGTTAAGACTCACAACGCATAAGTTCATACGTGATCGCGTATGTTAAAATCATACCCGAGCGCGTAAGAGCATACCCGTTCACGTAAGGTCATACCCAATCACGTAAGGTCATACGCGATCGCGTATGCTTAAGACATGCTCGATCGCACAATGTGGATCCAGATAAAGCAAAGTTGATCATTGAGATGCCTATTCCCAAAACTGAGATAGAAGTTAGGGGATTCCTAGGACAACTCCAGTACATCAGCAGATTCATCGCTAAGCTGACTACTATGTGTGAGCCTATCTTCAAGCTTTTGAGGAAGAACCAGCCTATGGTTTAGGATGAAAACTGCCAGTTCACATTTGAGAGGGTGAAGCATTACCTCTCTAACCTGTCGATTCTGCAGCCAACTCGACTGGGAAAACCATTACTACTCTATCTAGCCTTAGAAGAGGAATCAGTGGGTGCTATGATAGCTCAAGAGAATGACACTGGAGTTGAGCATGTTGTCTACTACCTGAGTAAGAAGCTATTACCAATGGAATGCAAGTACAGCATTGTTGAGAAGCTATGTATGGCTATGGTTTGGGTTACCAAGAAACTCAGACACTACTTTTAGCCATACCAGATATAGGCAATTTCCAAGGTTGATCCTATGAAATACTTGTACACTGCTCCTTCGCTAGTAGGGAAACTCTCTAGGTGGCTGATCCTATTATCAGAATTTGATGTACAGTACATCACTACCAAAGTGATCAAAGGCAGAGCGATTGTTGAATTCTTAGCATCCAGGTCGATGGATGACTCTGAGACCTTTGAACTAGACTTTCTAGATGAGCACTTGAGGGCAGTTGATGTCCAGAAATGGCAGCTACACTTTGATGGTGCAGTCAACAAAAGAGGTGCAGGTATAAGGTGCTAATCACTCCTGAAGGCGAACTAATTATGCTTTCAAAGCGACTGAGCTTCTTAGTCACCAACAATATGGTTGAGTATGAAGCATGTCTATTTGGGTTAGAATCATTGCTAATAATTGGTGCCCAGGATGTACAAGTATTTGGTGATTCGATGCTAGTCATTCACCAATCCACGGTCGAGTGGGATGTCAAAGAAGAGAGGTTCAAGCCTTATACTGAATACATGATGCTCATGGTCTACCACTTTAGCTCCTGTTAATTTATTCACATGTCGCGTGAAGAAAATTAGATGGTTGATGCCTTGGCCACACTGGCTTTAGTCTATGAACGATCGCAGAGTTAAGTTCAACCTGTATTCATCAAGCAGTCGAGTATTCCTTGCTATTTTGGAGAATGGGTTATGGTGCTAGACCAACCAGATGAGATCCTATGATATGCTACTATCATGAATTTTCTAAAGACTGGTACTTACCCAGAAGAAGCCAACAGAACCAATAAGCTAGCTCTATGTAGGCTAGCAGTGAACTTTACCTGGCATCAGGGTGTTCTCTACAAAAGAACAGCAGATGATCTATAACTTTGATGCATATCGGGGAAGGAGATTGAATCCATCATGGAAATAGTACATGCTGGTGTATGTGGATCCCACATGAATGGATTCATGCTTTACAGGAAAATCCTACGCCAAGGATATTTCTGGCTCACCATGGAGATAGATTGCATACAATTTGTTTGAAGATGCCATGAATGCCAGATTCATGGAGATCTGAGTCACTTACCGTCAATTAAATTGTAAAATTTGACAATGCCTTGGCCATTCTCAGCTTGGGGAATTGACATCATGGGTGAGATTCATTCTAATGCTTCTAATGGACATCAGTACATACTGATAGCCGTTGATTACTTCTCTAAGTGGGTGGAAGCTGAATACTACGGTAAATTGGAGGCAAGGTAGGTTGCCAAGTTTATAGAGAAGAATTTCATATGCCGATATGGGATGCCGCATTACCTGGTGTCAGATAACGGAGTACAGTTCCAGGCCCAAGTTACAAACTTCCTGAACAAATATGGGATTGAGCACCATCGATCCTCCCTTTATCGTCCTCAAGCTAATGGGGCAGTCAAAGTAGCTAACAAGATAATTAAGCGCATCTTAGCCAAGATGGTGAAGACTTACAGGGACTGGCATGAGCAGTTGCCATTCGCCTTATGGGGTTACAGAACTATTGTAAGGAGTCCTACGGGTGCTACCCCCTACTCACTAGTTTATGGGATATAAGCCGTATTACCAATCGAAGTGGAACTTAAATCACTTTGAGTCATCTTGGAAGCTTAGTTGCCAGAAATTGAGTGGAAAAGGGCCAGGTACGAGCAGCTAGTCACTATTGATGAGAAACAACTGAAGTCTCTCTATTATCTACAGCTTTACAAAAAATGCATAGCCAACGCATGCAACAAGAAGGTCAAGCCTGTTGCCATACAGGAAGGTGATTTAGTTTTGAAGCAAGTCAGGCTGGCTATCCGTGATCCTCACAGGAAATTTAGACCTAACTGGGAAAGCCCATTGCTAGTTAAGAAGATCCTCTCTAAAGGTGCTGTTTGCATCTCGGATTTAGAGGGCAATGAAATCTCAGAACCCTTCAACCTTGACCGGCTGAAGAAATATTTTGTTTAGAGCAAAGGGAAAAAGGAAAAAGCAAAATAAAAAGCCTGGTGAGCTAAAAACCTGCATAGGCAGTTCACACAAATTTTAAGGCAAAAATGAAGAACATTCACTCGATGAGTTGAAAATCCGCTTGGACAACTCATGCAAAAATTAGAGTTCTTAAAAGCAAAAGGAGAGCGTTGAAATAGTTGATCAGAAAATCTTGCACGAGGCTGGTTAATAACAGAAGTTGAGTCTGATGCACATCTGAAACTTCTGTGTTGGTTTTAAAATTTTCGTGTAAATGTTTTAATATCATTAATGCAAACAGAATGCATGTTCATAAGCTTAGCCTTAAGTAATACTAGTTGCAAACACAAAGCATTATCATCCTTTATTATATATTGTTGCTTAACAATATCTTATAGTACAAGATTCAAGCTTGGCACAGTACCCACATCTTGTACTCATCATCAGTGGGAGGTCCAGCTCCAGGAATCTCCACCAGCTCCATCTGGCGGTGAGGCCAGGTCCTCTCCACATGCTCCACAAAGTGAGCGACCAGCCTTCCTCCCTTAAACTCAGTCAATCGAGGTATGGTCTGTCAATGGCCATACTGATGACAGATCTTAGCAGGACTGTAGTGCATGCAATGCTTGAATCCCGGTAGTGGGATACAATCTATATAAGTCATTACAGTCACATGTTGTATACACCACAAGGGATAGCTCCACCTGATCTCGCTCTCAGATCGGGTCCCCATCCATTCAGTCCAGCCTTGGAATGATATCATCCTTGCCTCGCTAAAGGCATAGCCCATTCGCATGTGGCTATGAGAAATGTATCTCTACAGGTCCCCAGCTGGCGGCACCAGGATCCCAAGCTTCTCTAGAAGCCAAATCTGTAATAAAAATAAAATAATAATAATAATAAAAACTTGCTAAGTTGAAAACCTTGCACAAGGCTACTCAGGCAAAACTAAGAGTGACCCGTTGAGCTGAAAACCCAAGGGGGTAGCTCAAGCAAAAGTTAAGGTTTGAAAACAAAAGCAGAAGCCCGATGAGCCAAAAACCTCATAAAAAGGTAACTCATACAAAACCTAGGGCAAAAATATAAATTTTCTAAGTTGAAAACCTGTAAAGGCAGCTTATAATTCTCACCTATAAAAGAAGCAGACTACTACTGAAGCGCTTAGACTGTCCACGCTTCACTTTGCCCAGACCAATGATCGTCTCTGCTATGATCATAGGAAAAAGGTTCCGACTCTGCATCATCTAATCTATCACAAGTCTGATCAACGAATCTCCATGGCCGGATAGATCGACAAACAAGAATTACACTAGCAGTCCAAATCCAACTACCCTCAGCCATGATAGATCTTCTACAGATTTCTGGCTACATGGCCAGAAAATGGAAACAAGATTTACAGAGCCATCTGTAGTCAAAAGAGATCTCACCTCCAGTGGGCTAACATCAAAGGCCCTGATTAGATATGAGAACACATCTCCAATAGGCACTGGCACTATCAGCATCTCCATCATGCTATAAGTGACCCCGAGGATGGCAACAAACTCCTCGTACATCGGACATAACTCTACATGTCTGAACCGGAATACATGAACCTCTAGATCCCAGAACTGCATGGCAGCATGCAGAAAAAGCATGGTTAATTGAGACTTGTTGGAAGGTTCTCAAGTATTAGAGTCTGATCTCACTTAGACGACTCCAATCATCATTTTCCCAATGACGGGAAAGAGCGGAGAAGGCAGAAAATGATTGCTGAGTCATTATATATCTAATTTCTGCAAAGAAGAATAGATGAATTATATCTAATTTTTGCAAAGAAGACTAGATGATTTATGTTTTACCAATAAACCAAAAGGCATGGTGTATTTATAAGTAGCAAACAACATTGAATTCCACTAATAAATCCAAAAGTTACACAGTTCAAGCTTTTGACTATTCACACAGTTGGTACGCAACAGCCCTGACGTACTAGGCATGCAATGCCAGTCTGTAACGCATTATCTTATTCTAGTATAGAAACTACAGATTTCTAATACCATACATATGGAAGCCTGACGTCGCATCGTCTCTATGCATCATCCTCCCTAGAGTTGTCATCAAGACTAGGACTATCCAGAACCTCGATGTTATATCGCTCTAGATGCACCATCAGTCGAGCAATCTCTCAGTCCCTCTCCTTTATCATCCGAGCAAACCGGTCACGCTCCTCTCGTTCCACTTGCTTACTAGACTACAAACATAAACACATAGGCATATAAGTCATGCATTCATGCATTCCCATACAAATGCATTTCATAACAGATACTCACCTGGACGTCCAACATCTCAAACATATGATAGCAGTGCAGCCCTATCAGTGGTCTTGAAGCATCTGCCATGGCATCTCAAGGCACCTGCAATATTGAAACACGTATTAGACCACTAAAAATCAAGATGTATCAAAAAATGCATATTCACATGGGTTGTGTTTGGAGGATTGAACTCAATCTTGCTCCTTGCTGGCACAGGGAAAGAGGTCTCGTAAGGATGGCGAGTCTCGTCATAAGTGAAGACCAGTGGGTTCTACGGCCATATCAACTAACCTTCTATAAAGTCATCTAGATGCCCATATCCTGGAAGCACCTCTGGAGTGCTCTACATCAATACCAGTGGGACTACACCAGCTCTAGAATCATGAGATCTTTTTGAGGTACCACTACCTCGAGAATTGCCAATAGCAGGTGAACCCCGACGTCCACCTCTACCTCAGGAGATATCAGATCTAACTCCAGGCTTGACAGCTCTATCATGCTGACCTCGGCATGTAGAGAGTTCTACAGGACCCAGTAATCTCAGCTGAATGAAGGTCGGGTAGTCCACTGGCGACTTTAACAAACACTCCCGCCCAGGAATGCCAATCAGCCCAATAATCACCTCTAGGTCTGTATCAGTACATGAAGCCCAGAACATCATGTGTGGTGGTGCAGCAGGCTCCACATGACTTTCTGGCCCCAGCTGCCAATCTATCATGCGCTCTCCTAGATAGAAAAGCCTACCTTCTGGACTCTCCAACAGCATGTGTCGCTCATCCTTACACATTGAATGAGTCAAATATTCTAGCCTCGGATGCATATTGTCCCAAGGATAGGGATGCACCTATTTTAAAAACAAAAAAAAATAAGAGCTTGCCTAGGTATTTCTCAAACTAATTCAATACAGTTTAAAGCTGATTAAATTATTTCACCGTACCTGATCCCAGGTTAAGTCGTTGAGGTACTCCCTCAGCTCAGCCATTGTGTAACCAAGTCATCGACGTGGTGCACTCCACACTTGTAAGCAAGGAAAACTAAGCGGTAATCCCTGTGGGACTTCAGGCTCTGGCAGTAGCCCGAATTTGTATGCCATGATCTACAAGATCAACATACACAGTCAGCAAGACTCAAACAAACATTACAGTAACAGAATCAACAGAATTCTACTTACCTTTATGACCTGCCAGCAGCTAATGAAACGGTCTCTGCAATACTGACTACAAAGATCCAATCCCTACATCAGGTGGGCCAGACCAGCACTGCCCTAGTCATATCACCCAATAACATCTAGATCACGAAGGGCCCACAACACAGACATGTGGACCCTATTTCTGGAATCATTGAATAGAGTACATTCCAGCATATACAGTAGAAAGTTGCAGGTGTACTGTTCTGCAGAGATAGTCCTGCCTAGTGTCTCTGCCAGTACTACCTCCCGGAGACAGTCATATGAAATACTGTGTCCACCTCTCACATTAGGGGACACACCCAGCTGATCAAAAATTGTGCCATATGCCCAACACGATGAAATGCATATGCCATGCCATATATCATTTAACATGCCATGAATATCGTATGCTACACACTATGCCATGTCATGCATATGCCATGATATACATCATTTCACATCTCATGACACATGACACAAGCACATTCTACTATGCATATACCATGCTACACATATACCATGAATAAGGTATGTCATTTCATATGTCATGCACATGATACATCAAATATCATCTTACATGCCACGCATTCGGTATATCATCCATATAACATGCCATGCATATGCCATGTATTGCATCATCATACATATCATGCATATGATATACCATATGTCATTTACAAGCCATGCATATGGTAGTCATTTATTATGTCATGCATATGCCATGTCACACAACCATGCATACACTATGCATACGCTCAATACCACGCAATTCTAAATGTTAAACATATAACGCCACATGCTATTTGCCATAATATGTGCTTACATATCATGTTAGGTTGCCATATTATGCATATGATATGTCATTCACGCTTACATGTCATGCATATGCCATGTTATTTTATTGCTATTTTGCATGTCATGCATATGCCATGCTATTCAAATGCCATATAGCTTTATATGTCATTTTACGTGCAACCTTGCAATGCCAAATCACATGTCGCACTGTCATGCATATGCCATGCTTTTGCTCCAAGTACGGTCTTCGGTCCGTGAGCATCGCAAGCCTCGCTCTAGGCCCCGGCAAAAACCAGCACTCACATCAGCAAAATTGATTGAATTTTTTATGTTTGCCTATGAAAGTTATTGTTGTGCCTTGCTTAAGGTAACAATTATGTTGGTAATTTGAAAAACCTATTTTTATTTTGTTGACATTCTTTGCCTAACAATTTTGTTTTGTTTTTTCTTAAAAGTAAAATCAAAAGCAAAAAGAAGGAAAAAGTGTTAAATACCTACATTGTCCAGTTGTTTATGGTACGGCACTCATAGCCCCTTAAGCAGCTTATGCATGGAGCAGCCATTGTAGGGAGAACTTTACCCTCTTATAAGCCGTTTCTTAGTTTGAAAAAATAATGCTTAAAATAGGAATTAAATTTTGCACCTTTGCTGATTAAAATTAGGTGGATTGGGCCTAATTTTCCTTAAACTGATTTATGAATGGAGTCATTGGCAAAGAGAGAGTCTCCCCCTTAATTGGGCTGTTATTGATCTCGGCTTCAACAATTCCTGACTTATGAAATTTTGTAGTTTATGATTGAAAAATGCAGGTTGGGCAATGGATGCTTTACAAAATGAAAACAAGATCTTTTTACCAACTACTTATAAATTGAATTTGCAAAAAATAGCAAAATAATGATATTTTATGGCTGACTCTTTGAATTTATGTTGAAATTGCTGATTAGTTAAATTTTCTTGATGAATGGTCTTGCTGAAAAAATTAGGAAATGGTGTTGATTTTGTTTTGCTATCTGTTTTGTTTGAGGGAAGGTTCTATTGTGGGCATAAGTGAGATAGTATTATGGGCATAAGAATGCTTGAGGGCAAGCATTGGATAACTGTGGGGGTATTTGATCAAGCATCAAAATGTCATGTTTTATGCCCACAAAGCATCCATTTTAGCACTATTTATTTGTTAGAACAGTTGAATTGTGTACATTTCGTATTTTGCAGGTCAAAACGGTGAGTTTTGGGAAAACATGCTTAAAGAGGAGTTTTTAGAGCTTATTTGGATTTTAGAGTTTTGGGACACCGCTTGCGGGCATAAGTCGGAGTGAAACAACCTGTCAGAATTGGATTTTGGGAAGAAGAAGTTGAGTCAAACTCAAACACCTGCAAGCTGGAAGCTAATACCGCTTGCGGGCATAAGGGATACCAAAACGACAACATCTGGATAGTTTTGGAGATTGGACGAGGATGAGTTTTACTTGTACTTAATCTCCTTAAGCTAAACAAAAAAGTGATTGGGAACAATGCAAACTATTTCATCTGAAGATTCGGGTTATTAATTATTTATTTTTATTAGTTTAATTATTATTTTGCCTTCTATAAATAGGAGTATGCTCCTATGTAGAAGGGGGTTCTTAGTTTTCAGTTCTATTTTTGAGTGGTTCAGATTTTATTGTTCTTTCCTTTTATTTTAATTCAAGTTTTATTTTCCTTTATTTTATTTTATGTTGATTTTGCCAATGATACTAGGCTAGGAGATTATTTTTCCCAATTGGAAGTAATTCAAGTCATTCATTAAATGAATATGTGAAATCTAAATGATCTTAATTCCATTGGCAAAGCACTATTATCTCTAATTCTAAGTCGCATAGAACCATTGTTGTTCCTAGCGCATCTAAATAAGGCCTGTTGCATGTTTCTAAGTTCTAGCATATAGCTAAGCGGGTTGTTTGATATGAAAAAGTCACTTGACTTGCTAGAATGGTAAAGCAGGATGCTATCCTTATTGCGATTTACGGTAGTACTTCTGTGGGTTAGAGGATCTAGTTTGAACACGAGGGATATTGGGTCACAACTGTTAACTAAAGTCGGGTCTTCCTAATTCTTAATGCAATTTCAGGATGACTTAGTGAGAATATATTTCCACCTTATATATCCTGGGATTAGAGGCGTTTCATAGAGCTTGTTTCATGGCTTCTTACAAATAAGGGAAGATTGGGGCGTGCGAGACTTATTCGACAAACTATAATCGGCTTAGTGACACTATTGCCTTTGGACTATTATTGAATCCATGATCATATTCAATTAATGAATACTTGATGCTTTTGGTTGGGGAAATTACCTTTTATTGATTTTCTCAAATTTATTTTATTTGTTTTAATTGTTCATTTATCTCAATTACTTTCTGATTCAACTTGTTTATTTCTTAAACGTAAAGAATTAAGTGAGTTGAAGCTGTCTCTGTGGGATTCAACCTTTACTTCCATTACTACAAAGTTATAATTCCAATATATGGCTTGTAAGGAATTAATTTGAAGGAAGCGACAATGGATCAGCACATAGTCCCAAAAATTTCTAGAAAACGCCATTTTTCTCCCGTTTTACTTTGGTTTTTCGCTCAATCTGGCCATTTCAGTGATGTTTAAGGCCTTCTCATGCTTTGAATATCCTGGATCTACTAAATACTTACTGGATCTAAAATAATTTTAACTTTAAAATTGCTTTTCTTGAGTTGGATGCAAATCCACGAGTGAAAATCCATTTTCAGGCTCCGATCTGCCTAGATTGGGGCTGGATCTCAGGTTTTTGCTGAAAAATTCTTGATTTCCCTCTGTTTTCTCTGCTATGTGTACCACACATGTGCTCATGTGTGCCACACATAGCCTATGTGTGGTGCACATAGGCTTATATGCAGCGTACACAGGCCCCGATTTTCAAAGAAAATGTCATTTTTCGTCCGATCCGCTCCGGATCTGATTTTTCTGGCAACTCCAGTAGCTTGTCCATGCACTTGGGGTTTTGGATCTGTCAAATATTGTCCAGATCTAATTAATTTTAGCCTTAAAATTAATTATTTAATTTAATTACCCAATTAAATATTTGGCTTGCAAATCATAGACTATGTGTGGCGCACATAACCTGATGTGCGATGCACGTTCCTCGCATTTTTCTAGAAAAACCATATTTTTAAGCCGTATTTCAACGTATTTTGACTAATCCAGTAACATTTGATGTTTGGCAATGACTCAAGTGTATTGGATACGTCATAAAATAAATACATTTAATTAATTTTGGCCTCAAAATTAATTTTATACGATAAAATACTCTTTTTACTCATATAAATGCGATTTTCAAAATGATTGGATTCAAATTGGTTGAGGGGCTATCTCCAAATTATTCCAAGTGATGTTAGCACTCCTATTTGATTTTCCATGATCAAATAAAAATAATTTTGCTTAAAATTATTTTTATTTTTACAATCCGGCTTGTATAAATTCATGTAATTATTGCCTAATAATTATTGGATTTTGACTCTTGGTTCATGCTTTTCACATGGCATTGAACTAGTCAAATAAATCCTAAATTCATTTGCTACTAATGAATTTATTTGTGTTTATTTTGCATATACGCATCATGCATTTTCGGCTCGTACAACCCAAGGTGAATAGTACCTAAGGAGGAAGGGGACATTATTTAACGTCCCAAAATATGTATGCGCGGACATTTGTGTAATAGGATAGGATTTATTATAGCTTTATAATAATTCCCCTATCTCTCGTGTAATCCCCTAATTTCCTCGATCCCTTTCATCGACCATTACTATTTCTATTAAATATATGTCATCATGTCACATGCCATGTCACATGACACATCACACACTACTATACCATGCCATGCATATGCCATGCCATGCCATAACATACCGTATTTTGTATGCTTATATGTATAAATATGCCAATACATACAAATACGCTAATACATAATAAAATACATGCAACTTTCCATGCCATCCTATATACCATGCCATGCATATATATGTCATTTCACATGCTATTATGCCACAATGCCATGCTATATCACATGTTATATACTATGTCATACATGCTGCATGCCATACCACATACCATGTCGTATCTCATGAATACCAATTCACATATGCCTCACTATGCCATGTCATGCATATGCCATGTCATTACACACATATATTGCTATGTCATATCATGCATATGGTATGTCATTCACTACGCCGTGTCATACATATGCCATGCCATATATCATTCCACATGTCATGCATATGATATGCCATACATCACCTCACATGCTATACATATGTCATGTTATATGTCATCTCACATATCATGCATATGATATGTCATTCATTTCACATGCCATGCATATGGTATGTCATCAATGCTATATGTCATGCATACGCCATGTCTTGTATCATCTCACATATCATGCATATGATATACCATTTATACAACATGCCATGCATATGCCATATCATCCATCTCGCATGTCATGCATATGCCATACCATTCATTTCATATGCCACACATACGTCAAATGCCAACACGATCCAAAAATGCTAACGTATTATGCTATATATGTTATTTGTCATGTTTATATGCTTATATATCATTCTAAGTTACCATATCATGCATATGATATGTCATTCATGTTCACATGTCATGCATATGCCATGTTACTTTTTTGCTATTTCGTATGCCATGCATATGTCATGCCATCCAAATGTCATATAGCATTATATGCCAATTCTACATGCAACCTGGCAACGCTAAATCATATGTCACACTGTGTGCTCACATTTACGCTCATATGCTTGCCTGCTTAGGATAATTAATCCCAACTATATTGGTAAAATTGATTTTGGAAACTCATAGAATAGATCTCCACCACCTGAACCCAATCTCTGAAGGGTTTAATTAGCACTCATGCTACGAGTTGGTTGGACCAATCCAGAACCATCCGGTGGTGACTCCCTTACGACTCTTTCGAGTCCGTATCATTCCTTGAGGTAGCCCCTCGGGAAGTCCATGCTTTCTCTCCAAGTTCGGTCCTCTGTCCGTGAGCCTCGTAAGCCTCACTCTGGGCTCCGACAGAAACCGGTGCTCATATCTGGATGAGATGGGGTTACTGCAAAAGAAGCAGGGTGAGCTTGGCTTTCAATTCTGTACACCAGGGCCGATTATGGTCATAAGGGAAAGAGTCTTCAAGAAGACCAAACCGGTCATAGGAACTTCTCCTGTGCCCATACCGCCACCACCAACAACAGGTCCTACCGATGCTACTGTTATGATAAAACTTAATTCCCTCCATAAGCAACTTGATAAGTTAACAGCAACTTTGGAGGAGTCCATGTAGCATATTCTCTTGTGCTTGGACGATTTAGTTGTAGAGATTGGTGAGCTTCACCATTCATTTTGAAATGCAACATTAAGATGAGCACTTCGCAATATAAATTCCCTCACCAAGCAATGATTTAAACTTTTCAATATTTTCATTTATCCATTGCTGATGCATGTTCTTTTATGCTGCTATGCCCACATTAGGACAATGTGTCTTAAGTGTGGGGGGATGTTTTGATTGCTATTCTGTTGCTGCATTACTTTTCTGTTGTTGCTTATCTTCTTGTCGTTAATTTTTTCTATTTTTGGTCTTTGACAAGTCTTGATTCAAATGCTGCCACATTTATCCTTATGCTATACCTTATTTTATTTTGTTTGTTTTTCTCATATGCCTGTATATTGACTAGACTTCTTTCAATACATTGTACTGATGGAATTGATGTTGTTTTCTAATTTTTCTTGGCATGTTCTATTTTGATGGATCATTTAACCTTTTCAGCAAAATTGATTGAATTTTTAGTGTTTGCCTATAAAAATTGTTGTTACGCTTTGCTTGGAATAAAATTTTTATTGGTAATTTGAAAATCTTATTTTTGTTTTATTAAAATTCCCTGCCTAACAATTTTGTTTTTAAGGAAAAAAAAAGAAAAAAAGCAGGTCATAAGTGTTAAAAACCTACATTTGGACGGTTGTTTATGGTACGGCACTCATAGCCCCTTAAGCGGTTTGTGCATGGAGCAGCCATTGTAGTGAGAAATTTACCCTTTTGTAGGCCGTTTCTCAGTTCAAAAAATAACACTTAAAATAGGAATTAAATTTGGCACCTTTGCTGATTGAAACTAGGTGGATCAGACCTAGTTTTCTTTAAATTGATTTGTGGATGGAGTCATTGGCAAAGGGAGAGTATCCCCCTCATTTGGGTCGTTATTTATCTCAAATTAAATAATTCCTGACTTATGACATTTTGCAGTATATGGTTGAAAAATGCAAGTTGGGCAATGGATGATTGGCAAAATGAAAGCCAGTTCTTTTTACCAACTACTTATGAATTAGTTTGAATAAAAATGGCAAAGCAATGATTTTTTATGGCTGACTCTTTGAATTTTTATTGAAATTGCTGGTTGGATAAATTTTCTTGATGAATGGTCTTGCTAAGAAGAATTGGGGAATGGTATTAATTTCATTTTGCTATCTGTTTTATTTGAAGGAAGGTTCTGTTGTGGGCATAAGTGAGATAGTGTTATGGGCATAAGAATGCTTGAGGACAAGCATTGGATAAGTGTGAGCGTATTTGATCGAGCCTCAAAATGTCATGTTTTATGCCCACAAAGCACCCATTATAGCATAATTTATTTGTTAGAATAGTTGACTTGCGTGCATTTTATATTTTACAGGTCAAAAAGGTGACTTTTAGGAAAATATGATTAAATGGGAGTTTTTAGAGCTTATTTAGATTTTGGAGTTTCCGGACACCGCTTGCGGGCATAAGACTGGGTGAAACAACCTAATAGAAGTGCGTTTCGGGAAGAAGAAGTTGAGTCAAACTCAAACACCTGCAAGCTGGAAGCTGATAAGGCTTGCGGGCATAAGAGACATCAAAACGATAAAATCTGGACAGTTTTGGAGATTTGACGAAGATGAGTTTTACTTAAGCTTAATCTCCTTAAGCTGGACGAAAAAGTGATTGGGAACAATGCAAACTCTTTCATTTGAAGATTAAGATTATTAATTTTTTATTTTTATTTTTATTTTATTTTACCTTCTATAAATAGGAGAATGTTCCTATGTAGAAGGGGGGCTAGTTCTTATTCATAACTATAGTATGGTTTTTATTCATTCCTGGTTTTTATTCATTCCTTTTTATTCCAGTTTTTATTTTCTTTATTTTTATTTTTATTTTATGTTTAATTTACCCATGATGCTAGGCTAAGCGATTGTTCTTTCCAATTGGAAGTAATTCAAGTCATTCATTAAATGATTATGTGAGATCTAAGTGATCCTAATTCCATTGGCAAAGCACTATTATCTCTAATTCTAAGTCGCATAGAACCATTGTTGTTTCTAGTGCATGTAAATAAGGCATGTTGCATGTTTCTAAGTTCTAGCATATTGCTAAGTGGGTTGTTTGATACGAAAAAGTCACTCGACTTACTGGAGTGGTAAAGCAGGATGCTATCCCTGTTGCGACATGCGGTAGTACTTCTGTGGGTTAAAGGATCTAGTTTGAACACAAGGGATGCTGGGTCACAACTGTTAACTAGAGTCGAGTCTTCCTAATTCCTAATGCAATTTTGGGACAAATTAGTGAGAATCTATTTCCACCTTGTCTATTCTGGGATTAGAGGCGTTTCATAGAGCTTATTTCATGGCGTCTTACAAATAAGAGAAGATTAGGGCGTGCGAGACTTGCTTGGCAAACTATAAGCGGCTTAATGCCATTATTGCCTTTGGACTATTATTGAATCAATGATCATATTCAATTAATGAATACTTGATGCTTTTGGTTGGGAGAATTACTTTTTATTGATTTTTCCTAATTTATTTTATTTGTTTTATTTGTTTCTTCGTTTGTCTTAATTACTTTCTGATTCACCTTGTTTATTTTTAAAACGCAAAGAATTAAGTGAGTTGAAGCCGTCTCTATGGGATTTGACCCTTACTTCCACTACTACAAAATCATAATTCCAACATGTGGCTTGTAAGAAATTAATTTGACGGAAGCAACAACTGATCAGACACAAAGTAAGCAGGATTTGAATTTGGGTGATTATTGACAGATTAACTAAGATAGCACACTTCATACCTGTACATATGGATTATAGTTTGGAACATCTAGCGGAGTTATATATCAAGGAGATAGTGAGGCTTCATGGGGTGCCGGTATCCATTGTCTCAGATAGGGATCCATGATTTGCCTCTCGATTTTGGAAGTGTTTTCAATAAGGTTTATGTACTAAAGTGTATTTCAACACTACATTTCATCCTCAGACGGATGGATGGTCAGAGAGGTTTATTCAGATTTTAGAGGATATTTTATGAGCTTATGAATTAAAGTGGGTTGGTAGCTGGGACAGGTATATTCCTCTTATTGAGTTCACTTATAATAACATTTTTTAGTCAAGCATTCAAATGGCACCATATGAGGCATTGTGCCGTAGACGCTGTAGAACCCCACTTCGTTGGGAGGATGTTGGTGAGCAACATTTATTGGGGCCTAATATTATACAACAGGTAGAGGAACGGGTTAAGTTAATTAGAGGGTGATTGAAAGCAGCATCTGATCAATAAAAGTCTTATATAGACTTGAAGCGGAGAGACATTGAATATAGTATTGAGGATAAGGTATTTCTGAAGGTATCTCCATGGAAGAGGATTATGCGATTTGATCAGAAAGGGAAACTTAGTCTGAGATTTATTAGCCCATATGAGGTATTAAAGAGAGTTGGACCATTAGCATATCTATTAGCGTTGCCACCAGAATTTGATATGATTCATAATGTTTTCCATGTATCTATGTTAAGAAGATATAGATGTGATTATTCTCATGTGATATCAAAAGAGGGTATAGAGATTCAATTAAATTTATCTTAGAGTGAGGAACGTATTAAAATATTAGCCCATGAGACCAAACAGTTAAAGAATAAATGAATTATATTGGTTAAGGTATTATGGAATCACCATACGGGGTAGAAAGCAACATGGGAAAGAGAATGAGTTATCAAACAATAATATCCTCATCTCTTTACGGGTAATGTAAGTTATAATTTCGAGGATGAAATTATAATTTAGGGGGAGAGATTTTTCACGTCCACACACTTAGTATATTTTGATGTATTAACTATATTTGTGATAAAATAAATTAAGCATGCTTATAAATAGAAATCAATGAGTAATAATGATAAAGCATGGAAGGTTGATGAAAGAAAAGTATTTTTTAAAAGTAAATGATACATAAGAAGTGTTAAATATGCTTAATTGAAGCAATCAAGAAAAATGACGTTTATGATGTATAAGATGAATGCTTAGTTAAATGATGGTTTATGATAGAATTTATATTAATTATAAGATGTTTTAGCATGTTATTATATGTTAAAAATTAAATTAAAATGAAGTTGGAAGTAATGGTATGTAAAATTGTAAGTTAGGATATAAATGACATTTCCTGGAAAGTTAAGGGTATAATTGGAAATTAATATTTTGTATGGCTTATGTATATGGAATGGGTTTTACTTTCTTAATAACAGAACCCTTCTTCCTTGCTTCCTTTCTTCTGCTGAAAATCAATTCTTCAAGGGTTGGATTTAATATGAATTAAGTTAGTTATTGCTCTCTTATTACTTTTTATGCATGCTTCTCCTCTTTAATTGCTTTCCTTGTGGTTATTTTGTGGAAAGCCATTGTTGGTTGTGTAGAGATGCAAGTACTTGATTGTATGGTATCGAGCTTATTTTTGATGGGAAAAGGGGCAAAGAAACCTAATTGGTTTATTGATGTTGAAAGAGTTATGATTTTGGTGTTTGATTGATATATGGCTTTTATTTTGGTGAAGTTTTGTTGCTAGGCAGAACATGAACATGTACTATTCATGGCTATTAGATAGAGCTTTTGTTAAATTATAGTTTTGTAGGTGATTTAATGATTGAATGATATGCTTTAGAGGTGTTAAAGTAGTGTTTTGCATGAAGTTCCATTTAGAGCTTTTAATTTGCAGCAGTCTTCTTTAATGTCTTTATGGGTATGTGTGTATGTGGCTCCTAAACTTAATATAGAATGCTTATTTTAGATATTAAGAGGTTGAATGTATGTTTTGAGGTCCATCCATGATGGTTTGAAGTATGAAAATGTCAAGTTATTAGTTAAAGGGCAGCAATTAAGCTCAATGAAAGACAAGTTGCCTAGTATTGTGCCAAAATGTGTATTTCATGGGGTTGTGGTTAGATATTTTTAAAACTGATTCTAAGGGATATTATTATGATATTAAGCTATTGTTTCATCATAGAATTGGAATTTTTAGAGTATCATATAAATAGGTAAAAATTGTGCAAGTTAGTGCTAAGCTAAAATTGTGCTTTTAAGTGTTCAATGTGTATAACTTTGGACATATTGAGAATTGTGTATATCTTTTTACAAAACTGAATCTTTTAGTTATATTTTTATCACAGGATACAAGATTTATATATGATTTATGATTTTAGGAATTGTTTATGATGGGGATAAAAATTGCACAATTTGGTATACAATTGTTATGCATGCTAAGGGTAGAATTAAGGGGCTTGCAACAATTGCTAGCTTTAATGTTTGAATTTTTAAGAGTGTAATATATGGTTACAAAGATCTTTGAGTTTAGTTTCCAATGGTATAAAAGTTGTTTTATTCTGAGGTTATTTGGTTAGCTTTAAAATTCACGTAATAAAAATTGTTCCTATATGCAGCATATTTATATGCCTAATATGATGACCTGTATTAAATATTTTTGTTTTTTACCTTAACGAATGAGTTTTTAAATGTATAATGTACCATTAAAAATTTATTTAAGTCTAGTTTTTAATGGTATAATATTTGTCCTATTTTGTGGTGATTGTTAGACCAAAACTTACACGGAAGATGAACTGTTTCTTTTGGCTGAATGAGAATGTGCAATGCAATGACTTGTTTTGATAGCTTGTGTTGAGTATCTTAACAATTGAATTTTTAGACATATGATACATTGTTCAAAAACTCTTTAAATCTACGTTTCATTGGTATAAGATTTGCTCTATTTTGAAATCATTTACTTAGTCAAAAGGCTTTCACAAGATGACTAATATACATAGGTAGTAAAAGTATTATAAGAATAAAATGACTTTTGCTTTAAGCATTAATATGGTTATCTTATGAATTGGTTTATATACATATATGATGTGTATATTGATTTGATGCTTGGATATTTTTGTAAATTATATAAATGGTTTAATTGACGATTCGCAAATGCCAATAAGGAATTTAGATAAGGGAGCAGGTTTGTGCTAGTGTTCTATGACCAATACTTGGTCCCTTGAAGGAACATTTCATGAATGCATGATATATGATTGAATTTATATTTATTTTATGACATAAAGCATGTCTATGCATCATGACATGTACACTCGCTCAATTTTACATAATCATAGCATGTCATGGTGATGGGGAGGTATAAGGATTGGATGACTAAAGAGCTTAACAAAGTTGTTATTTATACGTACTGGGTCACATAGTTGGATTTCCATAAGAAATCACAGAGTTGGATTTATATATGGAATCACATAATAATAATAATGGGTTCATTTCATTAAACCACAGAGAAATGATATGTTCTTATGGGAACAAGAAATACTGGTATATTGGACCTAGTATAAAATTGTGCATAATTGCAGAGGTATCAGAGATTGATATGAGAAAAATTAGAGGGAGGGTGCAAAACATCATTTCATTTTCAAAGGCATGTTCATCACTTCATATGAATTCATTGTTGGGTTTATAATACAAAAATGTTATGAAGAGATACTTGACTACATAAAGTGTGTAATATAGAAATATGATGTTTGAATGATTGGTATATTGTTATCACTTACTAATTGCATTGTTTGAGATAATTTTACTAGCACCACTGAGATTATTCTCAACATTTATCATTTGATGAATGCAAGCACGAGTGTCTTGGGTGAGCACGAGGGTTAGTGTCATCAGCAACTAGTTCAAGTTTTAACTAGAAGTTGGTAGAGAACCCGAACTTCTTGATGGACTCCTATAATTACAAGATTTGTGAAACTTCTTTTCTTTGTTATTTTGATAGTAAAACAATCATATTATAAAACTTGTGTAATTATCATAATACCACTAAGGACTTGAAATTGGTATGATGACTTAATATGGTTGTATTTTATGATGTATGAATTTCAAAGCTTGTTTGTGAATGACACGGTTGAGTGTAGATAACTTGTCTCTTAAGCCCAATCAATGCCGAATTCCTCTCCAAACATTCTGCGCAAGATCACAAATAAAAAATAGGTGGTCAATACTCTCTGGGACCCGATGACAGAAACTGCAAGTGCTGTCAAGCTGTAAAAAATCTAGGCGTGTCTTGGTGGGGAGCCGATTGTGAAATGCAAGCCAAGCAATGAAGGAGTATTTCAGAGGTATGTAGTTGGCCTAGACAATCTTCATCCACGCCCTAGTCTCTGCATTAGCCCTAAACTCTTCATAGATGAATGCAGCCTTCAGCTTTCCATTGACTGAGGTTCGTGTAAGTGTCTCAATAACTTGCCTGGTATCCCCCCATTTCTGGCGTAACAAGTCACGGATCTTCACAATTTTCTTGATCATTAATGAGTCCCTTTTATGGGGAAGGAAGTCCCATAAACTGCGCCCTTTCAAGTAAAAACCGTGCAACCATCTGACCCAAAGAGGGGGTTTGGCTTTATGAATATCCCAGAGCACCTTGGATATGAGAGCATTGTTCCAGATTTTTAAGTCTTTGAGGCCCAGACCCCCTTCTGATTTAGGCAGACACATGTCTACCCAGGCTACTTTAGCATACTTGGAACCCCATAAAAACCTTCTGCACTTGGATGTTATACGAGCCAAAGTAGAAGCTGGGATAGGCAGCACGTGGAACCAAAAGGAGAGCACTCCGAAAATAACTGTCTTGATAAGAACTAGACGCCCCACATAGCTTAACAGTTTCGAGTCCCAAGCAGCAAGATAATCACTTATGACTTTCAACAACCCATGAAGATCAGCAGCCTTAAGAGAATGAGGCATGAGAGGGATACCCAGGTACCTTATAGGAAATTGGCCCAAAGGAATGAGCAAAATGTCTCGTATCCTCTCTTAGTCAGTAGTGGAAATGCCAACGAGAAATAAGGCAGATTTAGTGAGGTTGATTCCCAGCCCAGAGGCTACTTCAAATTCCTTTAGAGTGGCATGCAAAATACTGACTGATTTACAATCCCCCCTAGAGAATAGTAACAGATCATCAGCAAAGAGCAAGTGGGCCATACGTCTATAAGAGCACATGGGATGAAAGCAAAAATCACTTCTTCTCATGTTCCTACAGAGTAAGCACGAGAGATACTCCATATAGATTATGAAAAGGTAGGGGGACATAGGATCTCCTTGCCTCAGCCCGAATTTCCCACGAAAAAAAACCACAGGTAGTCCCATTTACCACCATTGAGTAGGAAACAGTGGTTACACATTCCATTATCCATGCAGAAAAAATATCAGGGATACCAATTCCTGCTAATGCCGACCTGAGGAAGTCCCAAGAAATGGAATCAAAGGCTTTTCGGATATCCACATTAACCATGCATCTAGGTGAAATACGCTATCGAGAATAACCTCTGACAAGTTCCTGAACAAGGAAGATGTGTGTATTAACATTGTTGAGGGCTGATAGTTGTTAATTATTGTTCTAATTAAAAGATAAGGTCCATACATATTTATGAAATATAATAATCAGTAGGTGAGTGTAGCCTTTAAACATATTTTCTCACGCAAGGTATGCGATCAAGAAAGATATGAAGAGTTGACAAATATCGGCTGTTCAAATAGCAGCAGCTATTACAGCTTGGTCTTGCATTCACATGTACAAGCACATATCCAGATCTGACTGTTACTACACTGATACTGACTCCGCCATTTTAGGAAGTCCACTACCAGAAGATGAAATTTCTCCCATTTTTTGGGTATAGTTTTATTAAATATAGTGGATAATGGTAGGGCTTTCATGGTATTGGTTGGGGGTAAGGGATAATTATCTTTTACTAAATACATATTTATCGTCTAATTTTAATATATATATTAAATTATGAAAATATAAGAAAAGCAAAAGATAAAAATGATTTGGCACGATAGTTGGGCAGGATCTACCTGGGTATGATGACAGCACGGCACTCAAGCCTTGCGATTTGGGAAAAGGATACAGTTGGTTCCTTCTGTACCCGGCTATGTGGTATAAAATTATAATTAATATATTAATATATATATTAATTTTTATTAAATATTAAATATTAAATAATTATTATTTATATACTAATAAAATTAATTATGATATTTAAATTAATATATATTATTATAATATAATGTGTATAATAATATTTATATAAAATAATGAAAAAAATGGGGAGGGCAATCCACGGAACGTGTTGACATCGTAACTCATGTGAGCTGGTGGTCCTAATCTATTAATTTCCAAATTGTCATACTTTGTTTATAATGAGAAATGATTCTCTGCTTCGCCATCTACCCTACCAACTTTCGTTTTTCCTTTTCTTTATTACTACTACTAAATGCTCTTATTATTTTAATATTATTTACTTAAAACAATTATATATTAAATTTATTATTTACCCTTAGAAATTATATTTGCCGACAATTATAATTAGTGTTGTAAAATGGAATATAATAATAATAATTAAAAAAGATAAATATATTTAAAAACAAATTAAGATAAGCTAGCAACCCAAACAGTACACGTGGGATCTCTATGTAACATGTAGAGGTGCTGGCGTTCTACCGTATAAATTGTTAGATCCTAGCTGGGAGCTGGGAGTAACATGTAGAGGTGTACTAAATAATGTATCTATTTGAGTTGAAAATAGTGTTCATTGGGGCAAAAACTTATTATATAGATATTTCCATTTTTTATTATTCGAAAGTTTAAGAATATATATGCAATATAATGTAATGTTCTACTTTATGAATATAATTATCCCAATATGAAAGTGATTCATTTTATTATACTTCATCGATAATATAACATTGATTGATTTGATTTTTAAAAGATCAAAATTTTTTAAAAAGATCTTAAAATCATATCAAATCTAATTTTTTAATTTAAAAGTTAATAATCTAAATAGATATTAATTAAATTTAAATTTTAATTGATTTTTTGGATTATTTTAATCACATAAATCCAACCATAAATCACTATACTATGATCATTGGGAAGTAAAATTCAATGATGACAATTAATAATGACAAATATCTCTATGAATTTTCATAGCTAAGTTTTATATTTTTAAGATTTTAGTTCGTAGTATAATAATTGAATGACAAATTAAAGTATATTTTTTAAAATTAAGTGAATAGGATAATATAATTAAAAATTAATAAATTAAAAAAAGTTAAAATTTTAATCTTCAATTTTTAATAATATTCATAATTTATTGTTATATTTGAAATATGAATATTAAAAAATATTGAAATTTATAGGCATATGTTTTTATTTTGCAAATATGGAGTTAAATTGAACAAATCCAACATCATATCAAATTATAATTTTTAATTATCATATCACATAATATTCATAACGTATGAAAAAGCTATTAATGGTCGAAGTTTAATTATATTCAAATTGACTTTTTATTATATTCAAATTGACTTTTTATAGTGATAATGTAATAAGTTTATTTATAATTAAATCTTGAAATTAGAGTTGATTGAAATAATGGAAAATAATATAATATAATAAAATAGACTACTTTAAGAGCTAATATTGTTATTATTAAATAATATATTAATTAATTCAAAATGTAACATTCTATTCTACCATCATTGTTAATAAGCATCTGTTTTCATTGATGTTTTAGTATTTTTGAAAAATTGTAAAGTTTTTAATAAATTCCAAAAATAAAAGAAAAACATATAATCCGATTTACCTCAATTTCAAATGGAAAATAGAAAATAGAGAAATTACATAAAATAATATTCAACTTGCTTTGCTTCTACTAATAATAATAATCAATAATAAGGTTAGGATTGGCCCACTTCTTCTGTCCTCCGTCTATGCAAACTTCCTCTATTATTGGACAATCATCGAGGTTGAATTGCTTGAGGGTTTCCGATTGATAAATATAGTTTGGCAATGCCTTCAACTTTCTACAGCCGTGAAGAATCATATTGCTAAGACAAGGCATAATGGCAAAATTAGAGCAAACCTCAACAGTCTCCCATTCCTCCCATTCTACCACCCAATGAAACTCGAAAATCTTCAATTTGGGAAAAGCCACAGGGGCAACCATTGATGATGACTCTGAAACCTCATCCCCAACATTCTTTCCACTTTCCATTCCTACAAACCCCCACGCAACCTTTTAATGCCTTCTATTTCCCACAATACAAGCTCCACAAGCTTTGGCAACTTCCATAATGGTGGTAAATGCTCGCAATTCATGTTTCTTAGTACCAACACTTTCAAGTTATTTAACGACATCAACCAATTTGGAAAGAATCTCCCTTTGTATCGAACTAAATTCAAAATTTCAAGGCTTAGAGATGGCCATAGGGCTTCTATAACTTGTTCATGATGACGTGTCATCTCTTCTCTTTCTTCATTAAAACCAAAATCTAAGCACAATTTTGTGATTTGATTCATGGTGTTGATTTGTGCTTGCTTGGCTTCTTCTACACTCACATTTTCCAAATTTGTTATCCGAAGTTCTCCCTCAAGATTTTTAAAATTTTTCAAATCTCCAATACTACAATTACCTTTATTTGCACCATTATCTATTACGAACTCTGTTAATGTCCTAAGTTTACTTAATTTTGAAACTCCTTTAGGAATGGCACTATTAAACCCAGAATTATGCAGATGCCTCAAATTGATTAGTTTCTCCATCCTTTTTAGCAGATCCAAATTCCAACATTCACTAACATCTAATGTTTGCAAATTATATAATTCACATACATTTTCATGCAACTTTCTCAAATCATTATTCCAAGACAAATCAAGCTGCCTCAAATGAACTAATTTACCTATGGATGCTGGGATTTCCTCAATATAACAGGCACTAAGGATCAAAGATCTCAAACAAATCAATTTATCAAACAAACTAGTTAGAGTTTCCTCAGTTATATTACCATAGGGCTGAAACCAAAAGGTGCGCAGCTTCTCCAATTTGAAAATGGAGCTCGGCAATGAAGCCTCTCTTCCAAGTCTTATCCTTCAATGACGTGTCTTTGGTGACAAAGTTGGTAGCTCTGTGAGCTCTTCTGATTTATTGATCTCCATGCTAAAACACTCCTCCCCTTTGAGATATTATACAAAATCACGTAACACATCATGCATCTTATAATGCAGAAACAGATTATCAAATTGTTGAAAGAAACAACGTCTAGCTAAACTTTGAAAGTGCTCCTCACCACATTTCTCCATAGCATTTTTGATTCTTGAAGTTGTCTCAAGATAACCTTGAGCCGACCACATTGCAATTAACTTAGACTTTT
>CANYBF011416804.1:0-81992 GCA_948192965.1 Dalechampia spathulata | reverse complement strand
ATTTGTAATAGTGGAAGATTTATTGTGAGTTTTTGTCCGTGGACGTAGCCCAAAATTAAGGGTGAACCACGTTAAATTTTCTGTGTCCATTTTGCTAAATTTTGCATTTCTTTTCAAAAATATCTCGGTCGTGCCCAACAGGATTCAGGTACAACACCATGCAGATTGTTGTCAGAAGCGAAGAAATTCTCAAGGGATGACATGTTCCCTAGAGATGAAGGAATAGTTCCCGTCAGATTGTTGAATCCCAAAGTGATCCACTTTAGTTTCGTTAAAGACAGAAGCTCCACAGGAATTTCGCAGTCAAGACCCGTTTTAAGCAAATGAATTGAAACAATATTAGAACAACCAGATAAGCTTGCAGGAATCTGGCCTCCAAGCGTATTATTATGAAGATTCAGGTCTTGTAGCTTACGTAAGTGGCCGATCTGAGGAGGAATTCCATGGCTAAAGCTATTGTTCTGAAGGTTCAACGTTCTTAAAAAGCTGAGGTTGCCAATATGGGGGGATATAGAGCCGGAAAGCTCGAGAGACTACAGGTCTAACACCGTCACCCTCTGGTGGCGGCGCCCGCATTGGACACCGTACCAGTGACAGAAATGAAGAGAGTGATTCCAGGAGTTGATGACACCAAGGGGGTCATGAGTTATCTTGGCCTTGAATTCCAGCAAAGCTAGTCGGTCCGTCTCATTACTCCTTCGAATGGCAAAGGCCGATTCAGGGAATAATACAAAAGACAAGACATGAATCAGAGGAAGGAGGCCGATTCAGGGAATAATACAAAAGACAAGACATGAATCAGAGGAAGGAGAAAGCCGCAGAAAGATGTCCTGCATGAAACTCCCATTTTTTGCAGCTAGAGAAGCATACAACTTTTTCTTAACAAAAACATTTTTTATTGAAAATATGGTCTTTATCATCCGTGATTTCAAGCAAATTAACCAGTAATTATTGTATACATTTAGGATATTAAAATCATTTTTATTTTTATTATTGATATTTTATAACAATTATTTATTTAATTTTAATAATATTCAACAACTCATTTTCATATATTTTATAAAATATTATATTAACAAATACAAATGCAAAAAAGAAAAACTTGAAAAGTCAAAAACAAATTATTTTCAGCACGTTGAAGAAAATATCTATAATCACTATGAATATTTTCTTGTAAGTGCTTGACCTTTTATTTCCGGTCGTCTTCATGGATCAGGACCGGAAACATTTCTATCCATTCCTAAGGAAAACATTATTAAATTATCCACGATGTGATAATCTGCTTTAGTGCTTTCTTTTGACTCCTGTGTAAACTGAATTCTAATAAAAAAAATATTAAAATAAATTCGATTTAATTAAAAAAATAAAATATTTGAAAAAATAAGATAAAAAATTAACTCAAATTGATAAAAACTTGATTGTATTTAATTTAGAATTTTAAAAACTTTTGATTAGATTCATAATTAGTATTTTAACTTTCAAATTTATTTTATTAAATAATTAAATTCTAGATAATATACTAACGTAAAATTCACATATCAAATTACACATGGTAACGACAAGGTGACCGTGTTGCACATCAGCAATGAAATCCCTCCTGAGGCAGATCACTTGTATAGCCTGCAAGCCATCCTGAGAAGGTTTATCTCCTTGACAGAAAACCACGGCATGATACCTTAAGAAACAGATGTCTGGCAAGCCCGGACTCATTGTTTGTAACATAAAACTAAGCAAATAGTTACAGCAGATGTTCTGACTTCTGATCATTAGTAACTATATTCGTAGCCAAGATCCTGATATGGCCAACAGGAAATATCTTATGCTTCATATTATGTTCAACTTGCTAGCAACTTGCATGTTCAAGTGGTCGAATTGTTTCCACACCTGTGATAAATTGAACAAGGTTTGCGATTCTGAAACAATTATCTAAGCAGGATGAGAGAAAAATATTAGTTACGTCTTGAACTGGAAAGGGTATTACTGATAACATTGTTAATTACTGGAGGCCTCGAATTTTAGCAAATTTTCTTCTGACAGAAGAAAGCTGAGCAATAAATCCATATGCAACCTCTCTTGTGGTGATTCAACAGAACATGAGATTCCAATTTCAAGTATAGAAATCAAGCACTCAATGTGGTAGTTATTGAGTTGCATCTAGCGAAGAAGGTTGGCATCAACAATCTCCGAGACTTGTTCAGGGAGAGCTCTTTTAACATAGCTGTGAAGGCTTAAACCCTCTCCAAACATGGCGTCAGTCGGTCTTTTTCCTGTAAACATCTCCAGCAAAATTATGCCGAAGCTAAATACGTCACCAGATATTGATACTTGGCTTCCCATACCATACTCTGGAATTCACAATTCACAATGTTATGGAATAGTTGTCTGAGTTTGCTTGGAAACACATGAGATATGGCGCAATGGCCGAGAGTTAAACCAAGTGCTAGTTTATTACCTGGGACACAGTAGCCAATGGTTCCTCTTAATCCAATGGAGCTAGTTTGATTTGTAGAACAAGGAAGAGTCTCCCTTGGAAGAAACTTGACTAAACCAAAATCACTTAAATGTCCTGTCATTTTCTCATTGAGGAGAATGTTATTTGGTTTCAGATTGCAATGAACAATGAGTGTTTCGCAATGATGGTGAAGATAAGCCAGTGCTGAAGCAACATTAATCGCAATATGCAGTCTTTGAAGAACATTTAAAGTCCTTGGCGCTGAATCTGATCCCAAAGTTGGATGCAACCACTCTTCCAAATTCCCATTTTTCCATGTATTCGTAAACCAATGCTTTAAAATCATTGCCATGATAATCAACTCCTGAGCAAGCAGTAAGTACTTTGACAAGATTCAGATGTCTGACAGTCCTTAAGGCCTGACATTCAGCTTCAACACTCTTCAAAGCTCCTTGACCCAGAAGGTGAAGCACTTTTGACTGCAATTTTTTTGTTTACCTTCGTCAAGAATCCCTTTTATACACGGATCCGAAGCTTCCTGAGCCAATCAAATTTTCTTCAGAAAGCCCCTCTGTGCCTTTGAGGAGACTTTGATAAGATAGCCTCAATGCAACATTCCCTCACGTTTCAGGTGTGAATTTTCTTTTGCACTTTCTTGACTTCCAGAGAACTATACAAGTAAGCACTAGCGCTACTCCTGCAGAGGCAGAGGCCACAGAGATTACTCTCTTCAGTTTGACAGAAAGTTCCTTTCTCAGCTTTGCAGGCTTGCAAGCATGTAGGCCAAGAGCACGTATTCCACCACACAGATGCTTGTTTCCTTCTATTGAAACTCCACGTGCATTCCTGAAAATGCCTTGTGATGGTACCATGCCTTCAAAATCATTATAGGATATATCTAGCCACTCGATAAGAATAAAGCCTGGCAGAAACTCTGAAATGTCGCCTGACAGATTATTGTGAGAGAAATCCAACACTTTGATGTCTTTCAACGAACTTAAAGATGGAGGAATTGACCTTTGAAACAAGTTGTGGCTCATGTTTAACACTTTCAGGTTTTCATAACTGCCAAGAGCACTGGGAATCTGTCCTGATAACATGTTGTGTTCAAGCACCAGCGATCCTAGCTGTTCCAAATTTTCCACTTCATTGGGAAGCGAACCATGGAAAGGATTGTAGGAAAGCCCAAGAATTTCCAGAGGTATCGGACCAGTAAGATCAATATTGGAAAGATTTAATATCAGTAATGCTTTGCAGTTCCCCAGGCCTGATGGGATCAAGCCATGGAGATTATTATAAGACAGATAAATCCCGATCAAAGTCGTCATGTTTCCAATAGAGGATGGTATATTTTCCGACGGATTATTTCTGTACAGATAGAATAAATTCATATGCATGAGCTTTCCGATGCTGGAAGAAATTGTACCTGAAATTATGTTTCCGTCTATCGCAAAATAGTTCAGATTAATAAGAAGCTCCAATCCAGGAGTCATGTTTCCAGTTATCTGATTTTCTTGCATCAGAAGTTGTTCGAGCTTCCTTGAAAAGTTGCGGATGAGATCAGGCAGCTTCCCTCCGAAGTTGTTGTCACCCATGTCTAGAATGGTTAAATCAGTAGCATTTGTCAAATCACGTAGAAACTTCAAGTCATCAGATTTCCCACTTCCTAAGTGGTTCAGACCAATGCGTAATACCGAAACCTTGTTTAATTTTCAAGAGAAGGAACTCTTCCTGTCAAATTATTTTAGATTTGTTGAAGAGGGCCAAGATTTGACGCATTAGTAATTGAGATTGGGATGGATCCCATGAATCGGATGTAGCCAATGGAAAAGAATCGGAGGTGTGGAAGAGAGATGCCTAAGTTCATCGGAAATTCGCCTCGTAAGCGATTGACGCCCACGTCGATAGCCTCGACCAGTGAGATATTGAAGATCGAAGAAGGGATAGCACCCGAAAATTGATTAGCAAAAAGAGCTAAAGTCCTTAGATTCATCAATCGACCCAAGGATTCAGGTACAACACCATGCAGATTATTGTAAGAAGCGAAGAAATTCTCAAGAGATGACATGTTCCTCCATCTTTAGGGAACTTGTCATCTCTTGAGATTTTCTTGGCTTCTGACAATAATCTGCATGGTGTTGTACCTGAATCCTTGGGCCGGTTGATGAATCTAAGGATTTTAGGTCTTACCGGTAATCAATTTTCGGGTTCTATCCCTTCTTCTATCTTCAATCCCTCTCTGGTTGAGGTTATAGACGTGGGTGTCAATCACTTACAAGGCAAACTTCCAATGAGCTTAGGCATCTCTCTTGCGCACCTCCAATTCTTTTCCATTGGCTACAACCGGTTTACCGGATCCATTCCAACCACTGTTTCTAATGCATCAAATCTTGAATCTCTTCAACTAATCTCAAATAATTTGACAGGAAGAGTCCCCTCTCTTGAAAAATTAAGCAAGATTCAGTGGGAACAGAATTTCAGGTACAATTCCTTCCAGCATTGTAAAGCTGAAGAATTTGTTGTTTTTGAACGAAAATAATCTGTCGGGAAATATTCCATCCTCCATTGGGAACCTGACAAATTTGAGTAAACTTTATCTCTCTTATAATAATCTTCAAGGCTTGATCCCAACAAGTCTTGGAACTGCAAAGCTTTGCTGGATTTTGATCTTTCCCATAATGATCTTACAGGTCCGATACCTCAGGAAATTCTTGGACTTTCCTCTGTATCGATAGGTCTTGATTTATCTTACAATCATTTCCAAGGTTCCCTTCCCGATGAAGTGGGAAACTTGAAACAGCTAGGATCGCTGATGCTTGAACACAACATTTTATCAGGACAGATTCCCAACGCTCTTGGCAGTTGTCAAAGTCTGGAAGTGTTAAACATGAGTCACAACTTGTTTCAAGGGTCAATTCCTCCATCTTTAAGTTCGTTGAAAGACATCAAAATGTTGGATTTCTCTCACAATAATCTGTCAGGCAACATTCCAGAGTTTTTGCCAGGCTTTATGCTTATAGAGTGGCTGGATATATCCTATAATGATCTTGAAGGCATGGTGCCATCACAAGGCATTTTCAGGAATGCAAGTGGAGTTTCAGTAAAAGGAAACGAGCATCTATCTGGAGGAATACATGCTCTGGGCCTACCTGCTTGCAAGCCTGCAAAGCTGAGAAAGGAACTTTCTGTCAAACTGAAGATAGTAATCTCTGTAGCCTCTGCCTTTGCAGGAATAGCGTTAGTGCTTCCTTGTGTATTCCTCTGGAAATCAAGAAAGAGCAAAAGGGAATCAACTCCAGAAACTTGTGGGAATGTTTTATTGAGGTTATCTTATCAAAGACTCCTGAAAGCAACAGATCGTTTTTCTGAAGAACATTTTATTGATTCAGGAAGCTTCGGATCCGTGTATAGAGGGATTCTTGATGAAGTTGGACAAAGAACTGCAGTCAAAGTGCTTCACCTTCTGGGACAAGGAGCTTTGAAGAGTTTTGAAAATGCCAGGTCTTAAGGACTGTCAGACATCGGAATCTTCTCAAAGTACTTACTGGAATCTTGTTCAGGTGTTTATTACCAAGGCAATGATTTTAAAGCCTTGGTTTACGATTCATCGGAAAATGGGAATTTGGAAGAATGGTTGCATCCAACTCCAGTACTCACGGCCAAGGACCTTAAATGTTCTTCAAAGACTGAATATTGTGATTGATGTTGCTTCAGCACTGGATTATCTTCACCATCATTGTGAAACACCCATTGTTCATTGCTATCTGAAACCAAATAACATCCTCCACAATGAAGAAAAGACTGGACATGCAAGTGATTTTGGTTTGGTCAAATTTCTTCCAAGAGAGACTCTTCCTGGTTCTGCAAATCAATCTAGCACATTGGATTAAAAGGAACTATTGGCTACTGTCCCCCAGGTATCAAACTTGTACTTGGTTACATTCTCAACTATTTCGCCATATCTAATACGTTTCCAAGAAAACTCCAACAATTATTTCATATAATATGTGAATTTTGAATTCCAGAGTATGGTATGGGAAGCCAAGTATCAACATCTGGTGACGTATTCAGCTTTGGCATAATCTGGCTGGAGATGTTTACAGAAAAAAGACCGACTGACGGCATGTTTGGAGAGGGTTTAAGCATTCACAGCTATGTTAAAAGGGGTCTGCCTGAACAAGTCGCAGAGATTATTGATCCCAACCTTGTTCATCAGAGTCAACTCAACAGAGACCATATTGGGTGCTTGATATCAATACTCGAAATTGGGATGTGTTGTTCAGTTGAATCACCACAAGAACGGCTGGATATCAGCAATGTTGTTGCTATGCTTTCTTCTGTCAGAAGAAAAATTCCTAGAATTCGAAGCCTTATGTAATTGACAGTGTTGTCGGTAATTGTTTCAGAATCTTGAGCTTGATCCATAGTAAGTTTAATAATCTCATAGATATCTCCAATCTAATGAACACCATGTTTATTTATTTTAAAAATATAAAATGAAAACATATTATTATTATTATTAACAAAATTAGACTGTTGGATCTTTTTTTTTTTTTTTTGATAAGATCCTGATCGATAACATGTTGAATCTCCATATACATGCATGCTAACTAAATCCTCTACCCTGCTTACATCAAGACCAGCACTAGTATATAATGTTCAATAGGGTTTTACTAGAATGCCATCAAAATAATGATTTATGTCTAAGACATGGCTAATCTGTTACACGCATTGATTGAAAATCCACAAAGCAATCACAGACTGATGTAATGCATACAGTCACGCCCCAATTTCAACGATGATAAGCAACACTGCAATACTCAGTTCAACACAAACAGCACCATGAGCAGCCAAGGGAAAGATCCATTAAAATCTTATAGGCAAATTAAACCAAAATAACCATTCTCATGACAAGTTCATTTCAGAGAACCAAAATGTATGATTTAAAATTCATAACAGATAAATTTCAACTGATGATATGAGCTACAAAAAAAAAAATTTAGATGCCTTTTGAAAAGGGTCTTCAAATACATTCCCCCCCAACTCTCCAAAGAAATAGATATAGCCTCTTTGAGCCTTAACCTGTGTTATTATTTCAAGAAGTTGATAGTTTTCTCTTCCTTTCAACAAAAAATAATTGTTCCAGGGACAACAAATTAATTGGCTAATAACAGCCATACTAATCAAGAGGATCAAGCAGTAGCTTCCTTCAGATAAGCAATCAGGTCTGCACGGTCCTGTGGCTTCTTCAATCCAGGGAAAACCATCTTAGTTCCAGGAATGTACTGCAGAAAGAAAAAAGGATAGATGAGTAAATTAAATTGTTCAAACATTAACGAGAGAGGCAATGAAAAGCCTTCAATGTATGAATGTCCATGTACAATAAGATGTTCAATAAAATACTTGCAAAGCCACTCAATGCATGATCTGCAGACAAACATGGAAGAATGGCATACTCTCTATTACGCTCATATTAATATGAAACTTAATTAATCTAAGTAATTCCATATCAATCAGATAAACTTCATCCAATGCCATGCAAGTATAACCAGAGCTTGAAACACACAGCATGATTTAACAGACCTATAAAACACAAAAATTCATAAAAGGTGAATTTCGCAATTCAATTATTACCAAAAAGAAAACACACAACCACTCATTGGCAATTGCACCATATCCTACAAGGTGACTCAAACATACAAGATATATACAACAGTCTTTCTTCTTAAAACAGAATAAGATCTAAAATACTAATATGGTTCTTTACCACAGATCTAATCTAATAACCACAACTCAAAAAGCTTAGCATGTTAAAATGCTAATTTCCAAGCAAAAATTCCACAAAAATCCATAAAAGTTTATCGAGTATTGAGCAATCAATGCTCAGTTGATATGGTCCAGATTAAAAGATTAATCATTTAATGATCCAATCTAATAACCACAACAGTAAACAATTTAAAAACTTTGCAGAATCCTAATATCCTCAAACACTAAAAAGCAAAAAAAAAAAAAAAAGAACAAGCCCTAATATTAAATCATACTGGTAAAAAAGCATATCTACCTTCTTAGGGTTAAGCAAGTAATCATAAAGCGTATTCTCTCCCCACTGAACAGCCATGTTCTTGTTAGCAGTTGAGTAGGAATATCCAGGAGTTGTTCCTGATTGTCTTCCAAATAGCCCATTCAAGTTGGGACCTTTAAAACATTCAATTAAATCACAATTAAACCTCAAATCAGATCCGTAAAACAAAATAACAATAACAATAATAACAATAAAACAAGACGAAAAAAACCTTGTTTGTGTCCGGCGCCTTTATCGACGGTGTGGCACTGAGCGCACTTAGTCTTAAAGATTTTCTCTCCGGATTTTGCATTGCCGGGTGGCGCTTGATCGAACGACGCCATTTCTGCGATTTTCTTGGTGATTCCCAATCTACACGAGAAACTGAGATTAACTTCAACGATTGCTAGGGTTTCCGATCTGCCTGAAACTGGCTTTAAAATACATTGAACAGAGACCGCGCCAGGGCTTCTTTTCGTGTATACGTTTGAAATGACAAAATTGCCCACCTCGGGTAAAAAAATATAAATTATTATTATTATTGATAAATATATGTTTTTATTACCAACATAAAATAGGTTATTGAAAAATAAAAAGTAAATATTTTTAATGTAATTTTCTTCACGTTTAAAATCTGAACTTTAAATTTTTATTTGGAAATTAAATTTTTTAATTATTATTATCGAGGTATAATTAACATCTTTGTTTTTATTTTAACCGACATGGATCCAATTTTGCCTTAGAGCGTGGCTTGAGGACAACCGAAAAAACAAAAAGTAACGTCCATGGATGGTGTAAAGAGCAAGTAGCTGGTTGATACCTACTCGAGCGAATGCTGGTCCTTAGTGGCAAGATAGTAATTTCGCAATTTATTTTTGGTATTATTTGTGTAGCCTTTTAGAAATGTATAAAAAAAGGCCGCTGGCAGGCAAATTGGGACCAAACATGTCGGCGACGGAACTCGTCAACGGCCACAAATTCCACACGTGCTTTTTGCCAGCATGGCAACAATAAATTATTTAAAAATTTTATTATTATTATTATTATTATGAATTCATCATTATATTTTCATGTTTTATTTTGACAAACAATTACTTCATAATTATACATTCTGACTAACAATATATATATGATATTAATTAATTTTTTTAATAAAATTATTGAAAAATAAATAAAAATAATTATAGTAAAAGTTTGCTTTTCCGAGCTGGACTGGCCTAACAATAATAATCAGAAGAATGGCACCTTGCCTTGCACGCCAAAAACAAATCAAATGGCCAAATCATCATTGGACACGTGTCATGCAAGCAAAAATTACCAACCTTAACCGGTAATTTAGGAAATGAATTTTATTTTATATTTTATAATAATATTATTATGTGATTTTAAAAATTTTATAAAATTAATGATTTTTTTATAAAAATAATTATATTTTTGGATGAATTTATAATTAATTGAAATTAAAATTAAAATTAAAATTAAAATAAAGGTATCGGGGGAGGGTCCAAATAAGAGAGAAGGAGAGGAGCCCATAAACCAAAAACGAAGGAGCCCATGTCTCGCTCGGATGTGGAGGCTCTTGCAGTGAGGGAATCACCTTTTCAGACCAGAAGAAGCCCATGTCTCCACTCCCAAAGGACTGCTGTCAAAATCAAGCAGAATCTTCCATGGACCAAACCTGATCCCACATGCGGCCACGTGTCAACCTTCACTATCCCATCGAACTCCCTCTTCTGTTTCATCCTTTAAGATGACTGCATCTACTTAGCTTCTCACTCACTGCTTCTACTCCTTCCTTCCCACTGCTTGCTCGTCTCCTTTCTCTTTCTCTAACCTTAAAATCCAACAAATTAATTCATACATTAATTCACTTTCAATCATCTTTCCCTTTTCTTTCTTCCTATTCTTCAATCCAAAGCTTGCATTTTTCCTTCTGTTTCTTCTTGCTGTTATAAACGCATCAAAAATATAAAACAATTATCACTTTGCAGTTAATAACACCAACCTGTGCTTTAAAATAATTGTTTTTTTTTCAAAAATATAATTTTTTTCTCTGGTTAATCGTGTTTTTAGGAATACCCAGATCCGGATTTCTCTCTTTCATTCTGTTTTCGATCAATTTCCTTTTTCCTGCTGTACCTGCCTCCATTTTTTGGTCGTACAGCTCATATTCTTTGTTCCAATCCATAAAGGTATGATTTGTAATATGGTTTCTGTTTTTGGCTATTTTTTTTTTGTAAAAAGCATTGCTTTGAACTGCTGACCAACTTCTTTTTGTCTGGTCTTTAACCTGAATTTTTCTAATAACAGAAAAAATCTGTTAGCTTTTGAGGGAGATAACACAAGGCAACATTATCCTTGTGCATTGTTCTTTCCATGTCTGTTTCTCATTTTACAGTTCTTGGTTTGGTTTTGTTTTCTGTAATTTCTCTGTTTTTTCTTGTTTCATTTCGTTTATCTTCCTGATCGGCGATCTGGGCTCTTGTTAATTCAGCAAATAGTTACATTTTGTTTGTATTATTTGATTTGTCCTTTTCTTTTCTGTGTCCTTTGAATTTGGGGATCTGGTATCGATTTTGCTGTCGGATTCTGCCATTCCTTGTTGCATTTTCAATGATGTTATGATCTGTGTTCTTTCTGTTTCATATCTTTATGTTGGAATTTAAGAAGCTGATTTATTGGAGGCAAAGTGGGAGATTTCTGGATTTTGATAACCAGATTTTTGATTGATCGTGATCTTGCTGGTTTAATCCCGGGAAAAGGCGAAGCTGACAGAATCAGTTACCGTTTCAAGAATCAAAAAATTCTGGATTTAAATTATGGGTTGCATTTGCTCGAAAGAAACTCGAGCAAATGAATATGTGCAGAATAATAGCACAAGCAAAGAAACAACAAAATCTGGGAAGCATACAAGCAAAGAAACAACAAAATCTGGGAAGCATTCTGTGTCTTCTTCTTTTAAAAGAGAAGAAGTTGTACTTCAGGCAGAAGGTGATAATGATGTCACGGCAAGTTTGATATCAAATCAATCTAAAAATAGTAATGGCAGATCCACTTCTGCATCATCTGACGATGATGATAAGAAAAAATCTGCAAAGGTCAACCATCAGAAGCTGTCTAAGATATTAACTTTGGCCAATGGAGAGAAAGGAGCACAGGTTACTGCTGGTTGGCCTTCTTGGCTGTCCAGCGTGGCTGGCGAAGCCATCAATGGATGGGTGCCTCGAAGGGCAGACTCATTCGAAAAGTTGGACAAGGTCAGTTTATGGTTTGTATCTTTGATAACTCATCTTCATTGTATCAATTATTGGAATGAATGTGTTTGTTTACTCATTTAAGTGTGTTAAAATGATTCAAAATGCCCATTTTAGTTCAGTTAGGGAAGCTATGAAACTTAAAATGTTAGTGTATGTTCGTCGCCAAAAAGGCTGCTTCACAAGAGAAAGCTTATTAGATGATGTGTAAATGATTGAGCATAAGATTTAACCAAGAAAGGGAAGGCCAACTAGGTTTGGTTAGCTTGCTAAGCTGCTTCGTGAATACATTGCTGTAGCTGCTTTGAAGTAACAGATATACTTGTAAGACTTAACTTGCAGGGACTGTTGAGTTCCTTTTCGTTGAATTATTGCTTTTGTACATCGAATTCGTATAGGATGCCCGAGTTATTGTTGTGTATGCAACTTTTTCTGTTATTTTCCTTGGTAAACCTTCTATGAAATGATTGCAGGTTGGACAAGGAACTTACAGTAGTGTGTATAAAGCTCTTGATCTTGAAACAAACAAAATAGTTGCATTGAAGAAGGTTCGGTTCACTAACATGGACCCAGAAAGTGTGCGCTTTATGGCAAGAGAAATAATTATTTTGCGCAGGCTTGATCACCCGAATGTCATGAAGCTTGAAGGAATCATCGCTTCAAAGATGTCTGGTAGTTTATACCTTGTATTTGAATACATGGAGCATGATCTTGCAGGGCTTTTGGCGACACCAGGAACCAAGTTCACTGAAGCACAGGTTCTTGCTCTTTCTCAGTGATTTCAATGGTGCTTTCCTCTTTTTATCGTTGACTGAAATATCAGTGGTTGTTGCTTATCTATTGCATCTGGTCAAATAGTCTTAGAAGTTGCTTTGATTCCTTTATTCTGCAGATTAAATGTTATATGCAACAACTACTTCACGGACTTGAGCACTGCCATAGTCGTGGAGTTTTACACCGTGACATCAAGGGATCGAATCTTTTGATTGACCATAATGGAAATCTTAAGATTGGAGATTTTGGGTTGGCTAACTTTTACAGTTCCCCTCGGAAGCAGCCTCTAACAAGTCGTGTAGTAACATTGTGGTACAGGCCCCCTGAGCTTTTGCTTGGTGCCACAAGTTATGAAGTTTCTGTGGATCTTTGGAGCACTGGGTGTATTCTTGCAGAATTGTTCGTTGGCAAGCCCATCATGCCTGGAAGAACAGAGGTAATTTTCATCTTTTATAAGAATCAAAGATGCAGTTTAGTTAGGATTACCAATTCATCCGCCTTAAGCAGTATCTGTTGCGGATATTTTGGCTAAGTTTAGTTTGTGGGTGTTCCAGGCAATATTAGTTCGATTGCAATAGTATTAGAGATCTTAATTACCTATCGTTTGTAGGTTGAGCAACTGCATAAGATTTTCAAACTTTGCGGATCACCATCGGAGGAGTACTGGAAGAGATCAAAGCTACCGCATGCAACTATTTTCAAACCTCAACAACCTTATAAACGTACTGTTGCTGAGACATTCAAGGGCTTTCCTTCGTCTGCTTTGGCCCTTTTGGATGTCCTCCTGTCTGTAGATCCTGAGGACCGTGGAACTGCTAGTTCAGCTCTCCGTAGTGAGGTAAATTATTAGTTTCGCTTTGCAATAAAGTTTCTACCTTGCGGTAAAGTGTGTAAACCTGAAAGTCTTGTTTTTGTTACGTGTATTTGCCTCTTCTTCAGTTCTTCACAACAAACCCACTTCCTTGTGATCCATCAAGTTTGCCCAAATATCCGCCGACAAAGGAGTTCGATGTGAAGCTTTGGGATGACAATGCTCGAAAGTAAGGGTTTTATCTTGATAAAATATAGAAATTGTTTGTTCATTTCGAGATGCTTCATTTGTTATTCTCTGACATTCTTTATTCCTGAAAGAAGGAAAGTGGTTCTGAGGCTCCATTACGAACTAATAACAACGATCTAGTCATGGAATTTTATTTTGTTATTCTTTCAATTTCTTCATAACACCTTACCCCTTGGAACCCAGGTGGAGAGGACATGGAGGTAAAGGACGTTTGCATGAATCAAGTAGGAAGGTTTCCAAAGGGTCCAAAGCTGTGCCAGCTCCAGATGCCAATGCAGAGTTGGCAGCATCCATACAGGTAATTCATTAGGACCTTGCACATCCCTGTTTGTGTTTCAGTACTTGTCATGATTTATCTTTGTTACTTGTTTGGAATACAGAAGCGAAAAGGCCAGTCTAACCCTAAAAGTGTCAGCGAAAAGTTCAATTCTGAAGACGTTGGTGGTGGTTCTGGCTTCCCTCACGATCCTCAAGAAAGAGCAGCAAGAAATGCATACTCTCATTCGGGGCAGTCAATGCACCCTGCAAACTTTGGATCTTCTGATGTTCTTAGAGCTGCCAGTGAAGTATTTTCTTCTCCTAAGAAGAAGACTGGACAATTGAGAACTCAAAGATCTTTCATTCAACGGGGAGCGGCTAAGTTATCTAGATTTTCAAATTCTGTTGCTGTAGTTGGTAATTCAAACTTGGATAGTGGAAGTAAAACTACTGCAAATCCTTATTGGCCGGAGGATCGTCATAATCCTCGATATAACAACTTGGATAACTCCTCCCACCATTTGTTGAGCAGACAGAAATTCTTAAACAAGGAGGACAGGTCGTCAGGTTTCGAATCAACCAAGGTAAAAAATTATTACTTGAATCCTAAATATCTTACATCATGTTGATACTTGGGTGTCGAGTTCTGATCGCTTGCATTTGCTTGTTCTGAGCTCAGGGTTTTTTTCAGAAGAAAGACCGGATGCACTACTCCGGCCCACTCATGTCTTCAGGGAGAAACATGGAGGAGATGCTTAAAGAGCATGAAAGAGTGATCCAGGAAGCTGTCCGAAAAGTACGTTCAGACAAGACCAAAGGCTACAACGAAACTGAACAAACTGAATCACTGTTAGACCATGGAAGAAGTTTCAGGTGACAGTGGAGTTAAAAACCAATGATTCATTTACCCATATACGAGAGCATACATAATTATCCGGTATATATTTCCTGGAATCTCTTGAATCTCAACATTGAAAGATACTCGACTTATGAGCCCTTCCAACAATGTCACCCCATCAGATACAGTTCATCTGTCATCAAAATGAGATCCAATGTCATAAAAAGGTTGCTGTAGATATTCAGATATGCAACCACTAGAAAAGACAATTCGAATCCAACACCATACGGTAGATTGAAAGGTGGTGTCTGTTGCAAATTACTCCTTGGCAAATTACTTGATTCCTGAAGAGAGATTGATAGATCTCTCTTTTGCTTCTGGCATCATATATACTTTGTACAGCTAAAATGAAATCTATGATTCTTACATGCTCAATTCATTCAAATTCTAACTGAAATTTTGACCATACTTTCTGCAATTTGATCCATTTTTTTCAAAGCTATTCAATCTACGTTGTTAACAGTGACATGGTAAGCATCTTGCTGAGCCACCACAGGCGAAATCATACTAACTATCGACCAAGTGTGATTAAATTTTACTGTAAGCCAAGCCTGAAACTTCCCTCACAAGATTGAAATGGCAGCTCTGAACTTCTTTGTTCTCCACTGGAAAGCTATGATCTCTATATGATTGATGATGAAGACAGACGAGGGATGCAAGTTGAACGGGAAGTGTTATTTTTAACGCTGGATGGGTGAATAACGTATAAGAAATTGTTCATGAGAAGGGAATAATAGCCGTAAACGACTGCTAATATCTCATCGATGTTTGTATTTTTGGATATTTTTAAACAAAATATTAATTTGTATACAATGTTAGTATTTGTTTGCTTTGATCAATTAATATTTTTTATTTTTTATTTTTTATTTTTACATAAAACATTATTAAAACATTATTTCATAATTTATTTGGCATTTAATCATATATCATGGATGCCATAAACATACTTTAAAAAAATTAATCTTATTAATTTCATTGAAAATCAAAATTGAATATTTTTAATAATTATTTACTATAAGTTAAAAATAATAATTAAATGTTAAATTACTTAAAACAAATAAATCTTGAAAAGTATAACTTATATTAATATATAATATAAAATGGATGCAATTAACCAATTTAACTTTAATTAAAGTCAAAAGCATTTTTTTTAAATAAAAAAAAAACCCTCTTTTCACGTAAAAGAAACATTGAATCCAAGACGTTGATCATTGCAAAGGGTATATGAAGAAGCCGTCCGATCACCAAGTCTTTGGCATAATAATAATTTAATAAATATAATGGTGGTTTTTGATATTTCAACCATTACGGATTAACATAATCTTCATTTATTTAGATTTAATTCATGTTTTTATACATAAAATAAAATAATAAATTGGATATAGTAAGGCATGGACCGGAATCTAAACCTCTTGTCTATAAGCTATACCAGTTGCACGCTACCAAACTTGAAGGTCTACCAACCATGTTAAACTTCTTGCTTCCTCCAAACACTTTATAGAAGCTCTCTAGTCTCCATCAACTACCCAATTGCTTCTCTTCCCTTCATCTCCAAGCCTTCATAAACGCTTCCTTTATGTCTCAACTCACTCCATCTCCTTCCATTCTTCCCACTCACTAAGAAAAATAACCCAAATCTTCCATCTCCATGAGGCCTAAAACCCAACAAACTACCCACCTTAAGCTGCTTCTCTTCAGTGTCTTCTTTGCTTTCTTTGTGCTTTTTTTGCTAAGATCGAAGTTTTCATCTTCCGATGACGATGATGATGATGAAAACTCTTCTTCTGTTCCTCTTTTAACCGCTTTCCAAGCAAATCCCACCAACCTTGATGCCTCCAGAGGGAGAAACTGCTCCTCAGCTTGCACTAAGATCCCAGCGTCGCTATCTCAAGCACTGGTTCATTACTCAACCTCGAGTATCACACCACAGCAAACACTGAAAGAAATATCAGTAACAGCACAAGTATTAGAGAAGAAATCACCATGCAATTTCCTGGTTTTTGGGCTTGGTCATGATAGTCTGATGTGGAGTACACTCAACTATGGAGGAAGAACAATTTTCCTTGAAGAAGATGAATCATGGATATCTCAAATGAGAAGAAGATTTCCCATGTTGGAATCATACCATGTTAATTATGATAGTAAGGTGAGTGAAGCAGAAACTTTAATGCAGGTAGGAAAAGGACCTGAATGCACTGAATTAACAGATCCAAGATATTCAATCTGTCAACTTGCATTGAAAGGATTACCAGAAGAAGTTTATGAAACGAAATGGGATTTGATAATGGTGGATGCTCCAACAGGTTACTACGAAGAAGCACCAGGAAGAATGACAGCAATCTACACCAGTGGGATAATGGCAAGGAACAGGCCAGAAGGGGAAACGGAAGTGTTTGTTCATGACGTGAATAGGCAAGTGGAAGATCAGTTTTCCAAGGCATTCTTATGTGAAGGGTATTTGAGAAAACAAGTTGGCAGGTTAAGGCATTTCACTATTCCTAGCCAAAAAGATTCTTTGGATAGACCATTTTGCCCTCAGTGAATTGCATTTAATTACCTGTTTTTCCTTCCCTTTTCTTTCTTCTCTTCACAGCTTTGGGCACAAGATTTTGTCTTGCAATGGAATGCTTGGTGGTAGAACTTATTTCATTTGTAAATAAATTCTTATGGGATGGTTTTAGTATGGGTATTAAATTGACTATTATCTCAGTTTCATTACAAGTGATTCGATTTAATTTTCATAAGAAAATATAATCTTTTCTATTTATTTGAATTTGGAGCAACTTCATCTCTATTAAATCTTAGAAAACAATTATAACATAATTCAGATGAAAAGTCAGGGCCTTCCATGCATTTCCCTTTCTTTCCCGATAAAATTAATATTCAATGCTGTTCCACTTCCATCCAAACACGTCAAACTCCGATCACGGCAACCGAATAGTAAGCTCTCAGCATCTTTATATCATTTTCTTTTAAAGAAAATAAGACAATCCCGCTAACATTGTGGGTTATTTTTCGTGGTTTTGACAGTGATTATCCGTTCAAGCTTTTGTTGATAATCGCAGACTCTTGGGTTGGAAAATCATGTCTGCTGCTCAGATTTGCTGTGAGATTTGTTTCCCTGTGCGGTGCCAACTTGGCAGAGTTCTGAGAACTGATGGTTTCATTGCCAAGCAGTAATTTTTCAAGTGCTTATGATTTATAATGAAAACCTTTTAACAGAGTTTATGATGTCAGTGAGATGGAGAGTTTCAGCAATGTCAAGCAGTGGCTGAATGAGATTGATCGATACCACAACCATAATGGGTGCAACCTTGTAGTCGGAAATAAAGGTTGTCGACACACACAGAGCAGAGGTACAGTCCTTACGCTCAACAATGGGAAACTCTTGGTTGAGCCTTGGGTAATAAGTTCATGTCATTTCACAAGTTGATCAATTCATGTCAAAGATATTTACTTTAAATTCATATTGATTCAATTTTTTGGAAAAAAAATATCTAAAATTGAACATAATCAAAATTTTTCCTATTCTAAAATCTCTGTCAATCCAAACAGATTCATTTTTATTTATTTATTCAGTTTTTATATCAAACCATCAAAATAAACTAAATATTCCTAGGATTTAAACATTTCAAATCAAAACCGAATCGATCAATTGGGTACAATTTAAACTGAAATCTGCACAGTCCTGGATAGGCTTCCAGGAGCATTTTCAACATGAGATTCAGTTTTCATAATTTGATAATAGTGTTGGCATTTGGCTATACAGTTCAAACTGAGAAGAACAGTTTAAGATAATCAATCAATTAATTTGAAAGTCGTGGAACCCTGATATCAAATATCAAATCTCAAACAAGCTCGAGCATCTACATGAAACACAAGTTTCCCATCTTTTTATAGAACCAGAGAGGATAGCGACAATAAAACTGCTTCATACAGCAGCTGAATAAACAAAATAGTTGTCTTGCATCTCAAGGCTCCTCGTTTACGCACGAAAACTATAAACTATGACACTATTGGTTCATTTCTTCTAAAGAATTAGTCTATTTGCGAAATAAATCTTTATGTATAACTTTATATATGATAACTTTAAGGACTCGAATGGCCATTGCTCCTTCGTAGTCCAATTAGCCAGTGGCAGAATTTCAAGGAACAGCTAAGGAAAGATGTAGAGAAAGCTGTAGGATAAATGTCATGCAAAATAATCAACAATTCGACAACATAGATTCAAACACAAAAAAAATAACAGTTGTTAACAGGGAGCTGAGATCATAAACCCACGAGGGAAAATAGGGAAATGCAAGAGATACGTATCTTTAAGACGAAGAGCAGCAAGGCTTCTTAGCATTTGCCTCGGTTTCCCCCACTACAATCGTCTTGCCTTCTTTGATGTTGGCAGGTGCTGGTTCTTCTGATGAAAGCGACTTCTTACTAATTATCCTGTATATCTCAGAGAGAATCGTCTGAAAAGCCTTCTCCACATTAGTTGCCTCAAGAGCAGATGTCTCGATGAATGACAACCCTTCTCTCTCGGCATAACCTTGGGCATCCTCCGTGGCTACTGCCCGAAGATGTTTCAGATCAGTCTTGTTCCCAATAAGCATGATCACGATATTGGCATCTGCATGGTCTCTTAGCTCCTTAAGCCAGCGGCTGACATTTTCAAATGTTGTCGGTTTTGTAACATCATACACGAGAAGAGCTCCAAAGGCACCTCTATAATAGGCACTGGTTATTGCTCTATATCGCTCCTGTCCAGCTGTGTCCCATATTTGAGCTTTGACGGTCCTTCCCTCAACCTGAGCAAAATATAAAACTCTCTTTATGACTAGCAAGGTGCAATAGCCACCACAGGGATGAAAACCGCACATTATCATGCTTAAAAGAACCAAAATAAGTAACAAAAAGAAGATATGAAGTTAGCCCAAATCATTACAAGCCAAACTCTTTGATATATTAGTGAAAAATAACAATAGCCTCCCCTATGACAAGGTTACATGGCTTAGTATTTGAGAATAAAGAAAAATTTCATTCAACCCATAATGTAATATACTCGCTGAACAGCTTAGGATCAAACATACATTGTCCCACAATCTTAAAGAAACTAAACTAATTACCAACTTAATTTTACAAGTTCAAATAATTGTTAAATAAACTATTAATAAATATTTCTGGAAATCACATTTCTGCCTAACAAGATCTTCCCAAGGATTTCAAATTGATCATTGATGCAATCAAATTCTTATTGAGAATTCACACTAGTTGCACTCAGAGAATAGTTACACCTCAGTTTTTCAAATACTCCATCGTTTCACATTAAACATCACTTCAGAAGAAAAATTTTATTTCATATTAAGTGTTACTTTTTGAAATCCAAATGACATTATTTATCCTTTTCTAACTTTATCCTTGCATTATTTTTCCTTTTTTATCCATTTTTCTCTGTTCCTTATATCTCTCTTAATTGAATGTTAATAATAAGGATTAACTTAATAAATTACAATTATTTTCACTATAATTGAAATTGTTTAATCATTTTCTCAATCAATCTATCTATACACACACAACACCCATATAAACCCTTAAGCTATGTGTTTCCCTGTAACCATATTTTTTCTTTGCTAATACAAGTGGCATGCACTCACACTATAGATCCATGACTAAAGAGAGAGAAAAACAAGGATATGAAACTGACAGTTGAGGTGTTGCCAACTAACCACAAACCTGCAATTACTATTTTGTTAGCCAACTAACAGACCTCACACTGTTTACTGCTTCATGCACGCCATTAAGATAATCCTTTCATAATGCAGATTTTATTTTGATTTATATGCGCCTTTGTTCTATATTTGTTGCCACCCTTCCCATTGCTAATGGAACTGGATTGATTAAAAAAGGAAATAAAATGAATAAAGTGCTTATACCCCTTTTTTAGCTTGGAAACTGGGAATTCAATGGATTATCAATCTGGATAACTAAACAAAATTCTATAACAGAATCTCAAAAATTCATTTTCAGTAGGAAGCTTTTATTTTCGTTCCCCATATCTTAGCCAGATAGTGTATACATCTCTCTTAATACTTCCTTCTTGTGATAAATCTGCAGCTAAAATTCCTTATAGCATTCCCAACTTGAAATAAACGCGTCTAAAACAGAACAAGTGTAACATAACGCCAGATTTAACTAGTATTAGAATCTAGTTAGACTGAAAAACATGTTGGACTTGTTCAAGTTATCGTGATTTTCAGCTTCAAATTCTAACCACTCCATATTTGTTGGTCAGCTACCGTCAAATTATAACAATGCTCGCTCTAGTTTCAATCAATTGTTTTAAGCTTTGTACGCGGTGGAAATTGAACAATAGTAGAAACAGATTCCTAGATCCAAGAAATATTAATCAAAAAAACCTTTTGAGATTAGAAATGATGCACATAAACAGATCTTACTTTTAGTTACTAATATGAAGTAATTCTCAATCTTTTCCTACGGAACGAAAAATTAGAAGTCTATTAAAACATTTAGATTCTATGGTGTACCAAACAGTGTGATATCTTAGTATCTTGAGATGCTAAAAATCTGAACAATGTTTATCAAACTCAAACACCGATCTTTTCAGTGAGACCAAAAAGAATTTCAACCTTCAATCACGATCCAAATAAACTGTTATTAACAATTCTTTACTAAAAAATAGATCGAATTGCATAACATTCCATTAGGCGGTAATCAAAAGAACAGAAGAAAAATACTAAAATTCAATACTCAATTTATATTTTTTAAAGATGAATCTGAAGTAAGAAATCCAAAAAGCAGTACATGAGAATTGAAATTTGCAGTTTTTTATCTAAAGAAAAAACAAAGGATAATTATAGAAAGAGAAAGAGAGAGTAGAGTTACTTGGAGAGTACGAGTAGCGAATTCGACGCCAATGGTAGATTTAGACTCTAAACAGAACTCGTTCCGAGTAAATCGGGAAAGAAGATTAGATTTGCCAACTCCTGAATCACCGATTAATACTACTTTGAATAAGTAATCGTATTCCTCGTCCGCTCTTCTCGCCATTTTTGTTCCTTTTCTTTTTTTTTTTCTTTTTTCTTTTTCTTTTTTTTTGTACTCGGGAAAAGAAAGGATGAAGAAAGACGACGAGGACAGAATTCGACTTTTTTTTTGAATATATTTGAAATGTAAATGAAAGTTAAATGACAAAAATGCCCCTAATTAAAAGTGTGAGTTTTTGCTGCTTTGACGACAGTAAATCATGTCACGTGGGCCTCCCACTCCTTACCCCAATAACTGCCACTCTTCGACCACGAGTTTGATACCAAATTACCATGTTACCCTTTAATATTTTGGCAAAATCTTATTATTCCTCTCATTTTGGGATTCTTGTATAATTATAATTATAAAAATCGAGAATAATTCTCATTCAAATCATTTCATAAAATAATAATTATTAAAAATATATATAATATTTTTATTTATTTAAAATATTAAAAAATACTTTAAAAAACTGGTTGATAAATTAATGATATTATTAAATAAATGACTAGGCCTTTGAGAAGCCTTACGGGAAGGGGCATCAGAGTTTGGGTCGAATCCAAATGTAAGACCCATACCCGACCCAAAAGAAAATCGAATATACCTACTTTGTTCTTATGTTGTTGTTGTCTACAAAAACCCTAGTTCACTGCATTCTTATCTCTCTCTCGCTCTCTTGCTTATAAGCTTCCTTAGTTCTCTCAGTCTCTCGAGCTGACAGAAGAACTCTCAAAATCCTGTAGTGTGTTCATTTTCTTTTCTTTTAGTTTCTAAAATTAGTTTTTAATTCTTTATTGTAGTAATTTTTATTTGATCAAAGCAAAATCGTTTGTGAAAATAATTAGCAGATCGTTATTGGAAGTGAAGTTGGATTTGGACTTGAATTGGCTTAATTTATTTGGTTTCAGATCTGAAATTGGAGCTTCACGTTTTTCCGTTAAGCTATGGCTCTGGTAAGTTTTTGAGTAGGCTGCTCTTTTATCTAGCAAGTCAATGCACAATGTTGATGAATCATGTTTTTCTTTTCTTCTGTCAATACTTTGATGCTATGATATGATATTAATCTCCGATTGTGATAAAGTTAAGGACTTTTGTTTGATAATCTTGTTGATGCTATGCATTTGCTGATAAGTTGTTTTTCTATGAGGACATTTGTAACGGTGTGCCTTTTTATTATGTTATTGATTTTGGTTGTATGTTTCTGCAGGTATTGCATGCAGGGAAGGGAAATAAAAATGCTTACAAGGCACTAGTTGCAGCAGAGTATTCTGGTGTGAATGTTAAGTTGGTTGAGAATTTTGAGATGGGTGTCTCTAACAAGACTCCTGAATTTCTCAAGATGAATCCTATTGGCAAGGTATACCTTTGAATTGCTATGTTGGTGTTTGGTGATTTTGTATCTCGATTTAATTTGCTGCTATTAAGTATTTGTCAGATTCGTAAGACTGATCAGTGAATATTATAGATTCCTGTGTTAGAGACACCCGATGGCCCTGTGTTTGAGAGTAACACCATTGCTCGTTATGGTAAGTCCTGACTGTCTCCTCTATGCTATTGCTCGGGATCTTTGATGAATGCAATTTGAAAGCTTCAAATCGTAATTTGTTGATGCAGTTGTCCGGTTGAAGTCTGACAATCCTCTGTATGGTTCATCCCTAATTGACTATGTAAGATCTTTTGTTTTCTTCTTACAACCACTATTCTCTTACTTGTTAATTTATCAGCCATGGATTTTGCTTTGGCCTCGTGTTTTCCTTATATCATATTTGTGTTGTGTATCTGCTTGTTTGTTTAGGCCCATATTGAACAGTGGATGGATTTTTCAGCATCCGAGATTGATGTCCATCTTGGAACTTGGCTGTATCCTAGATTGGGATTTCGTCCATACCTTCCTCCTGTGAGTTACCTGTCTGTTTCAGTTCTTCATTACCTTTTACTCTTTTGTTACTGCTATCTTCATGTATTCAGTATGTGTCAGTTTCGAATTTCTGAACGTCATCTCTTAGTTCAGTTCTCATTGTTTTGTTGAATTCTTTATGGTAATTGCGAATATCTTAAAACTTGAATCACCTCCTGCTTTCATTCATTTATACACCTTAGAGTCTATGGCATGATTTACGTTTTTGTTTTCTGGGGCATATGGAATGCTTTCTCATCTGCGCTCTATTTCTCTTTTTCTATTACTCAGGAAAGAGTATTTCATTGTTGCTGCTCCTTGTAATTAAATTAGTGTATTAAAACTAGTGGTTTAATTATTTGATTAGTATCTGTGAATGATATTTTGTTTATGTGACTTTGTATACGAAGGCTGAGGAAGCTGCGATTGCTGCATTTAAGAGAGCACTAGGTGCTCTAAACTCACATCTTGCTTTGAACACCTACTTGGTTGGGCATTCAGTTACATTGGCTGACATCATCATGACATGCAATCTCTATTATGGATTTGCTCGTATCATGACAAAGAGCTTTACTTCAGAGTTCCCTCATGTTGAAAGATACTTTTGGACCATGGTTAATCAACCAAACTTCAAAAAGATATTGGGTGAAGTCAAGCAGACTGAATCCGTCCCTTCTGTTGAGTCTGCAAAGAAGCCTGCCAAGGAATCAAAACCAAAGCAAAAGGATGAACCAAAGAAAGAAGCCAAAAAAGAAAAAGAGCCGCCAAAGCCCAAAGAAGCTGCTGGGGAAGAGGAAGAGGCACCCAAGCCCAAACCCAAGAATCCTCTTGATTTGCTGCCTCCAAGTAAGATGGTACTGGATGACTGGAAGCGGCTCTACTCTAATACCAAGACCAACTTCCGTGAAGTTGCAATTAAAGGTATTTCCTTTTCTTGTATTTATGTACTACTTTGACTTTCGTTTTGCATAGAACATCACATTTTATAATCGTTCATTGGATTTGCAGCCCTGGACATCTGGATATTCATTGATAGAAATGTAGTCTGAAATCTCTTTTCTTTACTGCATCAAATTTTCTCATCTTTAATTCATCGATAGACGTAGGTTCGTTCCATAATTATTTGTTACTCAGGGTTCACCATTTTATTCGTTATATTTGTTACAGGATTCTGGGACATGTATGATCCCGAGGGATACTCATTGTGGTTCTGTGACTACAAGTACAATGATGAGAACACGGTGTCGTTTGTTACTCTGAACAAAGTCAGCGGATTCCTCCAAAGGATGGACTTGGCTCGCAAGTATGCCTTCGGGAAGATGCTTGTGATTGGCTCAGATCCTCCATACAAGGTCAAGGGATTGTGGCTCTTCCGTGGGCAGGAAATTCCTCAATTTGTCATTGATGAATGCTATGACATGGAGCTGTATGACTGGAAGAAGGTTGATATCTCAGATGAAGCCCAAAAGGAGCGTGCCAACCAGATGATAGAAGATGCCGAGCCTTTTGAGGGAGAAGCTCTTTTGGATGCCAAGTGCTTTAAGTGAAGCCAATCTTTATCTTTTAAGTTATGTTATTTAATTTTTGATTACGCTCTTTTTGTTTTTTGTCAAATGATAGTGAGTTTGTATCTCTTTCCTTAGACAGACATTAAAATCATATTTACGCTTTTGTGATTTTAGTGCCATAGCATCACTGTAAGCCAGTTTGATTTTGCTTTTGTGCTTTTAAAATGGCGTCATAGACATGCTTGTCATCACCAAATTTTTGGTGCTTTATGATTCAAGGGTAATGAAGGCCGTATTTGCTCTCTATATTTTCTGAGCTGTACACACATCGATGGGTGAACCTGGCATCCGTCGCAGAAGATGCTTTTGCTGTTCTCCATTCACCGGTAGCTAGCTTCGGGTGGCTACTTTTGGCTTGTGTATTACACTTTCAGGACAACGTAATTACATTCTTATCGACTAAAATTATATACAAGATTCTAGATATAATTTTATTTGACATGAGAAACGTAAATTGGTGAGGCACGTATTGTATTCTCTTGCTTGTATCTATACAGTACTGAACCTTGAGAGCCGAACACAGTTCTCACCAATGGCTATGGCGGTCATTACCATATAATTCATATCTTTTGATCATGTACTTCTCTCTGTCGAGAGGTTGAAATCTTTGAACCATTGGAGGTTCTAACTCTGGATCAAAAGATGATGGCGATGGCGATGGCGACGGCCGGGAATTGCATGTGCATGGGAATATATACTTTGGTATATTTGTTCCATAACAAGGGCAAGTTGGTGCATGTTGGGTTCGGTCCCATTCACCATTAGCATTTTCATTTCTTCGGTCTGCAACTTCTTTAGGCCACCTTCTCTCCGATTCCATCATCTCTTGCTTCATCCAATCGGGTCTTGATTCCCAATAGTATCTTTCATTTTCTTTCCTTCTACCATTAATAAAATCATGATTCTCTTCTTGTTGCTTTGAGTTGTGTGATTCTTGATTCTTCACTTGTGGTGTAGGTCTCTGCTGCTGCCTTGGTTTATTGTAATCATCGTAGCAACACCAACAACAGCACCGGTGGCAAAAATCGTCATAGTAATTATTGTTCGGTCTTGTATTGCTAACATTTATGCATATCAGACATGTAAAATTGTCCTGTCCATGAACAAACATCAGTACAACATAAACATTAGTACCACAACAATTATAAGTAGATACTAAACTCATCAGATCGAAAGTATCATACATCCTAGTTCGTGACTGTGTTATATAAATGGGATCGAAATCCAACTTTCATAAAATTGAGAATACTATTCTAGAACAGATATTGTTGGGTTTAAAGTATGATCCAAGTCTAAAGATGGCTTCTAACGATGAAGTAACAAAAGGGTTACTTCATGCAATGAGGTTTCAGAAATGATCATTTCATGCAAAAAATAATAATAATAAATAAATAAATATGACATTTTGTGTGAAGATGTTACCCAGGAAGACATTTTGCCAGAGCCGAAATCACAACAATCGTCAGAACAACAGCAGCAGCAACAATCTCCATCGCAATCACAGTCGCAATCACCAAAATCAGAGTCACAGTCACCACAGTCGATATCTATATCGCCCATTTGATATACAGTTCCTTGGAACTCAAGAAAGAGATAGCCGGCTTCTTCTGATAAACATATAAGGATATAAAGTCGACGGAAAATTAATAAAACGTTACAATCGTAGCAGAGCAATTAAGAAGAGAAAGATTGTCATAAATTTATATATAGTTTTATAGTTTACATATGACTCATGCAGAATAATATTTGTGTAACTTTGAGAGTAGTCCACTTGGATTCCACGCTTACTTTGGGCGGGCTTTCCTCGAAGGAGACGGATGCTGCCTTCAGCCTTTCGGTTTTCTTTTTAGTCTATCGTTTTTAGGGTAATATCTATCCAATGTGCCCTTTCTTTAGATTCTTTATCCTTCGCTGTGCTCGGAACAAGTATTATAATTTATTATTTATTAAAATTTTATTTAATAATAATATTAATGATATTATATATCTAAATTAATATATCATTAATCAATATTTTTTTATTATAATTATGTTAAATTTAATTTATTAATAAATAAATAAATAATTATTAATAGAACTATAAAAATAAAATTATATTATATTAATTAAAATATGTGATTTATAATTAAATATTAAAATAATGAAAGCAAATATCGTCTGCGGCTAATATAATCGCAAGAACATCTTCTCCTGGTTCCCCGAGAACCTGGAACCTCTGAAAAGCTTCCCATCCAATGTCTTCACTCTCGTTAGATGCTATTTTTTCACTTCCACTACCCTCCTTGGCCACATGCAATACTTACACCACCACACCCACCTTCCCGAAATCCACTTCCGCTCCTCGATTTCTCCTCTTTTCTTGCTCAGCGACTAAAAGAGATATCTGGACCAGAACCACCAAAAGAACCAACCAAACAACACAGTCGTATTTGGACCACGGGGTAGACCTGAAGGAGCTGCTAACTTTGATTTCCCACACCCAAAACGAACTTGAATTATATTCTATACTTTCACCTTATAAAGAACGCCAACTGTCTATTCGTTTCGTTGTTTCTTTCATTTCACAAGAATCAGATTGGCAGAGGTCGTTAGCTCTTCTTGATTGGATAAACGACGTAGCAAGATATTCACCTTCTGTGTTTGCTTACAATGTCGTCTTGCGCAATGTGCTTAGGGCCAAGAAGTGGGACATTGCACATGGCTTGTTCGATGAAATGCGTCAAAGGGGTCTTTCTCCTGATAGATATACTTATTCTACGCTTATTACTTATTTTGGTAAAGCGGGTATGTTTGATGATGCTCTTTTTTGGTTACAGCAAATGGAGCAAGATCGTGTTTCTGGTGATCTTGTTCTGTATAGCAATTTGATTGAACTTTCGAGGAAACTGTGTGATTATTCTAAGGCTATTTCCATTTTTATGAGGCTTAAAAGAAGTGGGATTCAGCCCGATTTAGTTGCTTATAATTCTATGGTTAATGTGTTTGGTAAAGCTAGGTTTTTCAGAGAGGCAAGAATGTTGGTTAACGAGATGAGAGAGGTTGGTGTTTTGCCGGATACTGTTACTTATTCGACATTGCTGAGTGTTTTTGTTGAGAATGATAAGTTCGTTGAGGCCTTGTCAGTGTTCGCAGAGATGAATAACTTTGAGTGCCCACTTGATCTAACGACGTGTAATATTATGATTGATGTTTATGGACAGCTTGATATGGCTAAAGAGGCTGATAGGCTGTTTTGGAGTATGAGGAAGATGGGGATTGAGCCAAATGTCGTTAGTTATAATACCCTTTTGAAGGTTTATGGTGAAGCTGAACTTTTCGGGGAAGCTATTCATTTCTTCCGGTTGATGCAGAGGAAAGACATTGAACAGAATGTTGTTACGTATAATACTATGATTAAGGTTTATGGGAAGTCGCTCGAGCATGAAAAGGCTACAAATCTTGTGCAAGAGATGCAGAAAAGAGGTATTGAACCGAATGCTATTACTTACTCGACAATAATTTCTATTTGGGGCAAGGCAGGGAAATTAGAAAGGGCAGCTTTATTGTTTCAAAAGCTGAGGAGTTCAGGTGTTGAGATCGATCAAGTACTTTATCAAACAATGATTGTAGCTTATGAGAGGGCAGGTTTGGTTGGTCATGCCAAGCGTCTACTTCATGAGCTTAAATGTCCAGATAACATTCCTAGGGAGACAGCAATTAAAATTCTTGCTAGAGCTGGAAGAGTAGAGGAGGCTACATGGGTTTTTCGCCAGGCTTTTGATGCTGGTGAGGTGAAGGATATATCTGTCTTTGGATGCATGATTGATCTTTTCTCAAGAAACAAAAGACCTGCCAATGTCGTCGAGGTTTTCGAGAAGATGAGAGGAGCTGGATATTTTCCTGATTCTAACGTTATTGCTCTTGTCCTGAATGCGTATGGTAAGATGAGAGAATTTGGCAAGGCTGATGCCCTCTACAAGGAAATGCAGGAAGAAGGATGTGTGTTTCCTGACGAAGTCCACTTCCAGATGCTGAGCCTATATGGCGCAAGAAAAGATTTTGTGATGATAGAATCGCTGTTTCAAAAGCTGGATTCTGATCCTAACATTAACAAAAAGGAATTGCATCTCGTTGTTGCCAGCATATATGAAAGAGTGAACAGATTAAACGATGCATCACGGATCATGAATAGGATGAATAAAGAAGCCATGTTGAGATTATGACAATCACTGGAGTTGAATTATGCCAGCTCTGTTGTAAATTCTATTATCTGATGTAGATTGCACCTGCTGTTCTGATTATTTGGTACATATGCATTTAAAGATCATATCCTTCTTCCTCCTCTCCTTTCGATCTTTAATTAAAATATTGATATTCTATTAAAACAACAAACAATTAATTTTAATGATTTCATATTAATAATTAATAATAATATAATATAATAAATTCCTTAATAAATTTTTTTAAAATTAATATATGTTTTGTTTTTGAACCTAAATACTTTTCCCTTCTATTGAACCTCGGCCACCAACTTTTACCACATGTTTTTATTCTTCCTGATTGTGATTTTTGGCACGTGCATATAAATCAAATTATATATTATATCCATATATATCACATAATAAATAATATTTATATATATACATATATTAATAAAGAATATGAATATTTAAAAAATGATTAATTATTTAGTATATTATAGAAATTAATTTTGAGAATGGAATAATCGCCATTCCCTACCATTGTTTAGCTTCCACTGGAATCATTGAAACCATTGGTGGCAACGGCAAAATTAAGTAAATTTATTCATTAAATTCAATTAAATTAAGAGCCTGCTTTTAATTTTGAAATTGTTCTTTGAGCTTTTTGTAAAACGCAGCGATCTCTTACAGAAAAATCCATTAAAGCGATGAATGAAATCTCAACAAGCAGATCGTTGCGCGCCCCTTCGCTATTGTTAGTATTGGCTTCAATTTCTTTACAATTCGTTTCAGGTTTGTGGTTTTCTTTCTTTTCTTTTTTTTTTTTTTTGGTTTTTTGCTGTCTGATCTGTTGTAACATTTACATTTCTACTGTGAATTATTTTGTTTTTGATTTTTTAATCCTTTATTATATGTTTTTTTATTTTTTATGTTCTTTTGATGATTTGATTGTGAAATATGCAAATTTGGTGAATTGACTGTTTGAATCATAATTTAGGTTCTGAAATAATTTGTGAAAGATGCACCTTTTCTTGTTAGATTGGAGGTGAATTTGAGAAACGATAATGTTTGTGAATTTGAGCAAGACAAAGAGGATTAATTTTCTGAATTCGGAAATTTGATCTGCATGCTTTTCAAGTAGGCATCTTTTTCCTTTGGGTGAACCAATTTCGCGATTTGGAAATTGTAGTTACATTTAGTAGAGAAGGATAGAATGGATTCTTTTTGAGAAGAAGGCAGCTTGAGGATCCGTAATTAGATAACTTTAGATTCCAATCGCCTGAAGCATGATCCGTTGTTATAAACCTCATTTTTTGTTATACATGGCGAAGGAAGGATTTTTCAGGTCAAGTATTAATTGTTGAAAAGCTTTGTTTTTCTTCTTTTTTCTGTTCTTGAACACTTAGCTTATTGGGGGATGCTACGTAAGAACGCGGAAGCACTGCCTAATTGGTGACTATTGCAGTATAAGTAATTGGTGTCAAGTTGTCACATATCTCTCCGGTATAAGCAATTAATGTGGTTTCAAAATCTTGTCTTTTCAGGCATTTCTGGTGATCAATCTAGTTCTAAACATGGTGCAAAGGCTGATGCCCATACTTCTTCTGGTAGCGATACCGGGAAGAAGATTGCGATTGTGTTGCTTGTGATAGTGGCACTAGGTTCATTTTCATTCTTCCTTTACAAATTTTGGCAAAAAAAGAAAAGAGAAGAGCAGTATGCTCGTCTTCTCAAGTTGTTTGAAGAGGATGATGAGCTTGAGGTTGAACTTGGCCTTCGGGATTGATGCTTTAACTATTGAGATTGAGTTTGTTGTAGTTGAGGTATGTTTATCATTCATATGCTTCTATTTGAAAAAAAAAAAAAAGAATGGTTCATGCATAAGTTTTGCTTGGTTAATTATACAATTTTCTCATGTTATTCTCCTAAAATCTACATGCATTTGTGTCCTTAATATTGTCTTGAATAGTCTTTAGCATAATCTGTTAGGTTATTGTCAAGTGGATTGAACTTTCTTCAATGAGATTGAACTTAGCAATTATAAGAGCCTGGTCAGATGATGTTTTACATAGTTGGTCAGATGTTTTTTTTACATATTCATGTTAGATTGTTCATCTTCCTCTGATCTGCTTATCCTTTTTCAAATTGCCTCTTGTGATCATTTATCAAAGACGATAAATCCCCTTCTTGTTGGTCGAGAACAGTTCTTATCATGTGGTGAAAAGATAGCTGCGCACAAACCACATGAATAGTTCTTTGCAACTCAAATGAAAAGTTCACCCATGGAGGCCTCTAAATCTTATCACTTCCAATGAAAATTCTAAAATCCACGGGTATCATTTACATAGGGTGCATTGTGGAAATCATTGAAAATTGAATTACAATTGTTGATTGGTAGCATAAATGTAATACACATCTATCGTATCTTTTTCTTATATTTGAGTAACCAGATTTATATATCAATCCCATTTCCCCACATTTATACCCGTGGTCCTTTTACCTTGTGGTTTATGGGACTTGTTTTGTTTATCTTAGTTCCTTCAAAATGATTACTTTTCTCGTTATACATTCTGGATGTGTTTCTTTTGATTTCTCTCCCCAATGACTTAAAGAATAAACAGATGAAATTTTTGTTGTCACCAACCATCACGTATTGGCAAAGCTTATGTAAATTACATGTTGTGCTAATCAGTATTCTTGTTTATGAAACACAAATCCTTGTTATCGTTCCTTCAAACATGTTTTTCAAGTATTTTTTTTTTCTTTTAAAAATTGGCTGGGATTGACATAGTTTCCGATTCATGTTATGATTTTCAGGCTAAGCAGGATTTGTTATGGGGAAGACTTGTTCCTCTTAAGTGTCACGACTGGCATGTGGGATTTACATATTTCAAGGATACATTGCTTTTGTCCAAATTAAATTTTCCATGAATATGAATTCTTTTCAAGTACGTAGACAAGGAGACTATATTGTATGAGATATATATATGAAGGATCTCATTTCCAGCTTGTAAAAATGAATTCTTCATTCAGATAGAAGTGTGTAAGATTTGAGTTTTGTAGCATATGCTCAGTAGTGTAAAGGACAACTTAATTGACTCTTTATTTTGTCCTCCCTATTAGCCACCCTCGTTTGTTTGTTTGTTTGCTTTCTCTTGTTTTGGCATTCAAGTTGAATATAAAACATAATATGGAATCGTGGGTTTATCGTACTGTGTTCCTCTTTAGGGTATGTTTTTGCTTGAAATTGCAGAGTAAATCCTTGGAATTTTGCTGACTGCCTACATTCCATGACCAGTGGTCTGTCCTAAATGTTATCTCATCTTTTCTTCATGCCTCTGCCTAAATCTGTGAATTCACTATACTGAAATTGTTGTTCCTTTCTGAATCCAAGCCATTCATGGAAAATTTTTTATTTTGAGCCATTAAAATCCACTTTTATCAGCGGCCGAATCCTTAGACAGGTGAGTGAATGCTTAGCAGGTCAAGCAAAAGGTGTAAGCTTCTGGAACAAGGAAAGGAACAAAGAAGTGATTTTCATTTTCTTTTCTTGGATTTTGTCTATTGCTGAAAAATAGCAGATTTTAAATAATAGTTGATTAGTATTGTTTACAGAATGCATTTTGTCAAAATATCTGTTTCCCTCTGACAAGTATGTTCCTTGGCATTTATTCTTATTATTCAAAACTGATAAAGATGGAAGAGGAACAAAACAAAGCATATTCCTTTGGATAAGAAAGGAACACAGTTTCTGGTTCCAAATATCACAGAACAGAATATTCTTTTACCATTGTTATCCAGGCGCATTTTTCAATACAAACAAGCCCATGATAAGTATGTGCCATGGCACCATATGAAACCACTGATTCCCTGACCAACAACCGTTTCTTGTATATTGTTAGCAGTTCAAATCATGAAGATATGAATAAAGCAATGATTGAGGGCTCTGATCACTTGAACATCGCTGAGAGTTCTAATCATGAAGATTTGAATAAAGCAAGCATTGTTCAGAAGATCCATCCCATTTATATTAATCAATAACATTAATTTATTCAGATACCCTTTGAAAAATCATCAATAAAAAGAAACAACTAACTCGTATTGAAAGTCATATTACTTCTTTATACTCGTATTGAAAGTCATAATTGGTCTGATTCAGACCGAGGCTGAATGTTTTTTCACTTCGTTTGTACCATGCTTACATGTACCCTGAAAAAATGGAAAATTAAGGAACAAAGCACAGCACTTACAACAAAATATTCAGAGTTTTATGAGAATCAAAAGGTTTGAAATTCATAAATCATAACAAATAGGATTATTGTACGCCAGAATTTATCAGATGGAAAGAATATCTTAATAGTAATAAATTACATGATAAGAAGCTGATTCTATCAATGGAATAAATAACAAAAATCTTTATGATTTCAGGAATAGTACATGGAAAAAAGAATAAACTTTATAAGCAAATGTAAAACCATATTCAACAAATCTACTGAAGCAAAGCAAGCATTTATATATTAACCAAACCGGAGAGATTCCAAGTAGCTAAGCCTCCAAGTCGAGGAGGGTTCTATCAGCCATTCCTGAACAGTCAACTCCAAGGGTGGTTCTCCCCGTGTAGTGAATATCGTTAACAAGCTAATGCGGACTTGAATCAATCAGTCGGCAAAGTTCATGATCATCTCAGCAGGTAATTGAATCATCTGTCAAGCGTTAGACATGGGTTATCTTACGGTCTTGGCTCGTTTCATTCCAGAAGTGTTGAAAGGTGACATGCTTGGACTCATGCTTGGACTCATGCTAGGACTTTCCTCTCTTAACGTACCATTTAGCATTGCCAGTTCCCTTAACTGCTGTTTTTTGTAGTGGTCCAAAGATTCATCCTTCACAGCAGAAGGCATTGTGTAGATGGTAAGCAAAGAAAACGTGTAATAGCAGAATATGAAAAGATAATCCCATGGCAGAATGATTAATCTATTACCACTGGCTTTAAGAGACTTTGCAGTATTGATACCGCATGTTCTATGCGAGCATCTACAATATCCTCTGGTAGTTCAGCCTCCACTAACACATGTAATGGCTCGTTGAGGTGCTCGTATCCAGGTTTATCTTTTAGTTTCTCTTCCTGAAAGAAACATGGAAGGTTGATCATGAGATTCAGGCCCAAGTGCGCTATTCAGAAACCAAGATCAGCAAAGAAGACCAACGCTACCATGGCAAAATTCTGCTACTCAAAAAATATAATTTTGAACGAAACAGAAGCGCCAAATTGCACAAAGAAGTTCCAGGAATAGTGGAAATTCAGTTTCTAAAGAATTTGAATGTAAATTCATCTATCTGATCCATTTCACAAGGACAAATTCCTCACAAAGTCACTCTGGTGAATTACAGAGAAATGTGAAAGTGAAGTAAATATTCATTGATTTATATATAGTTAAAACAAAATACTATCATATCCAAGTGTTTTACGATCATACAATCATTACTCATTTCATGCCAAAATTCTCAGAGTAATCATAAGAAAATATCAATATCCAACCACAAGTTGAGGAAAAAAATGCTAATTAGGTGACGTTTGGTTCAAATGAATTCTACAAGATCAATTCATTCGTAAATTTTAAGCAAATGGTCTAAAAGAAATTCAAAGTTTTTCACAAAATCATTCATGGAAATTCATTTGGAAATGAATATTCATTTACGAATGAAATGAATTCCCCAAAAGAACCGAGTCCAGCAAGGCCTCAATGATCAAAAAACTTCTATTGTTAATCAAAGGACGATTGGGAGTTGAATATAAACATGTAAAGGGAGATGCAGATCACCATTAAATCATGTTGATGAAGACCTATTTGTGGAAACACCTACAATTCAACAGATTCTTACTTTAGAAGATTGTATGAAAAGTAAAACAAGCAAACTAAGCTGGAAGTAATTATTAACTTGGAAATGAAGAAATGTCATCCAATGGAATTTCCAACGCATCTTAACCAAACAAATTGATAACATTTTCAGAACAACAGAATCATAACAAGATAACAATGCTTCACCTGAATCAGAAAAGTCACACAAAGCACTGCTTTGATAAATTATGGTAAAAATAACAAAATAATAACATTAAATACCTTTACAGTGTCCTTTACAGATCCCTTGCCCCTTATATACACCCTGCACTCTGTCATGGCCTCAACTCTTTTCAAGGAATTCCCACGTGGTCCCAATAATCGGCCGACAAAATTATACTGTCAAAATCTTGAATTAGACCCGCATAGTGATTCTCAACTTTGCAAACAATAGAAACAAATCGACTTACATTGGGATACTTGTCAACAGGAACATCAAGTTTTGTTACTTTCTTTATGACAGGTATGGTTGAGATTCCTGGGACACCAGGCCATCCCATGGAAGCAGCCTGAAATGAAGCCATTCTTTGAAGATGTCCATTGTCCTGATGCAAGAAATATCACATAATGTTGCATCGCATATTTTGTCAATGATTGCATAAACTTTCTCAGTTATACTGCAGGAAGATATTATACTGTACTGTACACAGAAGATCACATACATGAAATGCAGAGAGAAAGATAGCACGGAAATATACAAATGCACAACTCTATTAGCAAGTTCACGAAGCAATAGCCTGATATTTCCCTCATTCCATGTCCAATGGCTACTTCCATGCCTTCGGTAGGTTCTTCCATATTTTTCCTTTCTGTTTTTTTCATTTGAAACGGCAGACCACTAAAAGTCATAGGATGCACCCTCGAACGCACACAACCATCCAGTGCTTGCTATTTATGACATAAAATTATTCAATAAATCAAAATATCTCAGCTTCACGTTAACATCAAATGGGAGACAAGCAGCTTAATCTCTACATTCTGATCTAATTTACAATCTTCCAGAAACATGTGTAGTCCAGCATCAGCCACCAATCCTGGAGAAGAGATTTTTTATAATCAATATTCTAGAAAGAATCTACATTAACCCACCAATATCACTGGGAAAAAACCTTCAGTGAAACTACCATCTTCTGCAGCCACCATAATAGCAACTTACCTGTGTAGAACAAGCCAACAAACACCCTCCTACTTAAGGGTTCCCAACCATGCCAAGCTTGCCCAATATAATTAACAAGAAACTAACTGAATGCCAAAAGTAAAGACTTCTTAAAATTTTCTCAATCTGAACTCTACTATTTTATGTTGGTACCTGTTGAATGATTACTGGAGTACTGACTGTAATAGATACGTATCAGATTAGTTTCTAAGGTTCTAGGATCCCACATATCTTTCTAATGTGTGTCTGTAAGCATGTGCAAGGATATCTAGCCAGCCAAGGTTGTTTGTATAGAAAAACTGTAAGCTTCACAAACTAATTAAAACAATATTGGACAAAAATACATGTTCATGTATATACATACATATATATATATATATATAAATTAATTAATGCAATGTATATCAACTAAAAAAAGAACATTACAAATATTATATTGATAAATTTTTGAAGAACAATCTTACAAATATAAACTACCAATAGCATTACAAGCACAACAAGACACAAATTCTAATTGTTTCTCAGGCCCACTAGGAGCCCACAATCTCATTCCTCTTCCATGAGAGGCACCACCACCTCCAACACAAATGTCAAAAAGATAAAAATATCAATCAATCTACTACTTTTCTTCACTGCCCAACCCTCTTGTGTCTTATTGCTTCCTACTTTGAGTCCCATAGAAAGGTTGCTTCAACAATGCAAGACAGGGGAAAAGAGGGAAAGCATCAATAATGATGGAAAAGAAAAGGCAATGAAGTCTCATGCAATGGTAGATGGTACATTTTGTTGACTTTATCGATTCTTGTTCTACCGTATTGACAAACTAGTTTACCATGATTTTAAGAAATTTCAGCTTTAGTAACAATTTGAAAATTTTTCTAAGTTTCTAGTCATGAACTCATAATTTTTACAAAGGCGGTTAGCAATTGCCAAGATGTGATGTTTCCACAGTGAGTTTTGTATTGACAGATTAGTCACTGCCAATCATTATTAGATCAAAAGACAAAATCAACACTAAAAATACTATTAACAGATTACCCAAGTGAGAAGACAAATCAAACAAATTAAATCAATTCACAATAGAAAATTCTTGCTCAAAATTTGCCTTGTAAAGCAAATCCACACGTATAAGTGGTTGTAAGCATAGATTAAAGGGAGATGCAAATACTTATATAAGCAAACAGGACATTCCTTGTACAACTGAGAAAGAAATTATTCTGTGAAAAACAAACAGAACAAATAAGGGAGAAGATTGGATTCAAGAGCTTGATAATTCCCTCAACCTATTGGAAATTATATATTGATCCACAACGCTAATTAACTACAATCAGTTTCCAATTTCAGACATGCTTACGATGAGAATTTCCCACTCTCAAATTGAGAGGAAGAATGTATGGATTCAAATGTCAAATTTTACATGTTCATATTTTATATCACCATATATTGCAGTCAAACAACATTGACAAATATCATGTAGAGACCAAGAGAATCCAAGGCGATGTAAAAGTATAAAATGTATTACCTCTGGTGGCATCCGAGGCCATGTTTCCAAATCCATCGGTCTTCCATTTATTTGTTGACCTAATGACCTATATGGACTCTCATGCTCGTATCTTTCAAGATCTACAAAACTCTGGCTAAAACCTGATACTCGTCTGATCTCTGCCAAGATAGAGCATAAACAGCCGGTTAAACATTCAGGAGCACATAACAGTTAGTCACCAGAAAACCATTGCACAACATATGTCGCTAACAATATTTAACTGCTACAAGACACCAAGTAGAATGCATTAGAAGGCCCAGACAGACAAAGCTAAGAACACGGCAGAAAGAGTGCAAGATAAGTCCGCTATGACCATGAAATTGGTATCACACGTAAAAATGTAATGCATGAAATATGTTAACCAATATCAAGTTTGGGGAAAAAATGCAGATGGTGCCTCTCCAAATCATGTGCATGTGCAAACGTTAAGCTTCACTTACTTACAAGCAAACAACAAATCAGTGATGATACAAATAAAGGTTAATGAAAGAACAACTAAGATGGCGAACCAAAACTTATGTTTCAATTACCTTGATTAAGAAGTCTGCTACAATGCGGTAGAACTTGGATAAATGGCACCAACTTTTGCTTCTCCGCCAATAGTTCAGCCAAGTATCTGCCACTATCAGACTGGTCAAATCCAATAGGAAAACTTGCCACAGCAAAAATAACAGGCAATCAAGCAATTGCAGAACAAAAATGAACAAAACTATAATTTTTTCATTTAAATTGTAAACTATGGTCTTTGACGATGACAGCAACAAGGGACACTGAAAAATCCAAATATAATAATCTGAAACTCATAAATTTCAAAATGCCAAAACCTCTCTTTTTAGTTCAAAGCTATACTAGTAATGAATAAAGTCCATAGAAACGGAAACTTATCTACCACGCTATGAGGCTTAGCGGAAATTGAAAGCAAAAACCAGAGCACCATATACAAAAAGGACAAGAAGATGTATAAAACATTACCAATATCATGCAATTTGAACACAAAGATGATGTTTGATGCTGAGAATGGAAAATTTCTTATGGTATTTCTACTAGTCATGTCCATCCAATAAAATCTACCACCACGCAAAATCAATAGTCCTCCGATTCTCAAGTATGAACTTGACATGTATATATATATATATACATATACATATTATATACACACACATATATATATCTATATCTAACTTCTCTTTTTGATTACCAGAAATTCAAAAGAAGAAGAGAGGCGATCACCATCAACAAAAACAAAGCAGAAGTAATAATTATTACACCACAACTGACAAAAAACTGAAGATGCGAGTAACGAATCGACACCCATCCGAACTGCAAACATGTCATGATGACTAAATCAATAACACAAACTTTCAAAACATTAATAACAGTGACAGCCAATCCACAAGCCCATCAAAGACTCAAACAACAACGCACAAACCAAACGATTGAAAACAAGAAATTCACGACAAGCATAAACATTAAAAGCAAGGAGCAATAGACAGACTTCAAAAACAGACCTTTCACGATCCGAAGGAAGAGAATTGGACCTATGAGGAGAAGCTTGGTGAGCACCGGATGGAGGATACTGGAAGAAACTTCCAGGAGTAATTCTCTCTCCCATCATATAAACTCCCAAATAAAACAAAAACGAATACCCTTTTGAAAAAGAACTGCAAAACGATCCATAATTGATTACCCAAGTCAATAAACAAATAAACAAAGCAACACCCAGTAAACAAAACACACAGATATTACCAAAAACAGACGGACAGAAAAGCAGAGAACAAAACACATACTTCGTTTACAGAAGGAGGGAGATTTACAGAGAAAGATGGCTACTTGGTGAGAAGGGGCAGAGGTTTAAGAGCTATTAAACCTTCTTCTTCGCCTGTAGCCTCTGCCCTTCTATTATTTTTTCCCTTTTTTGTAAAGAAAAGGGTACAAGATACTGTCAAAAACCAAGCAAAGCCTTACTCAAAGAGGACTCTTAAAGATCCTTTGCTTCGCTGTATATATACCCACAAATTGGATCTTTCCTGTTTTTCTTTTATAATTGATATTATTTTTTTCCTTTTCAAAAATTAAATGGAATTGGGAATGAAATCAATTTGAGTTTGAATAAAAAAGTTCTCCTTTTTTTTGTCCTTTTTGTCGTTGTCAGATTGATGGTGTCGTGGCAAATATCTGTTGTGGACTTCATTTCTCTAGAGACTTACATATACAAGTATAGATGGCTACGTGAATGAATGTCTCCATCTTTTCTTCTTACCTTCGGCCATTACTGAGTTAGAAAGGGTGGCTGATGACGAGAATCGTAGTTTCTTGTTTGACTCAGTGAGCCCATCAAACTGTGTGAGTGGACTTCGAGTTTCATGGATCTCGGCCTTCTTGACTCAGCGTCGTTTTTTTTTTTTTGTCACATAATTTGGGCTATGCTCTGAAAGTAATCTCCTTTTTCTTCTGTTTTATTGATTTTTCCTGTTTTAGGTATAAATTAATATTTATATTTAAATATATTTATTTTAATTAATATTTACATAAAAATAAATTTTTTATTTAATTTATTTTTATATTACATTTTTAAATAAATTATAGTTTCATCCTGTCCTCTCTCTTCACAGTATTAATGTTTGTATTATTAAAATTTACATTATTAATCAATAAATATAAAATCATATAATAATTTAAAATATGGTAACGATAATATACCAATGTCAATAAATTATTATTTATAATTTAATAATCATTTTATTATAATAATTATTATATATTATTTGTCTATGTTAAATTCAATTTGATATATAATTAAATTTATTAATTATATTTAATGCTAATGATAATAAATTTATAGCATATATAATTATAGAATTGTTAATTGTGATTAGTATATATCATCAATTGAATTAGTATTTGATTATAAGTAAATAATATTTATTAATAATTAAAATATGTAGAATCGGTGTTTACATTGTTTTGTAATTTAATTTTTTTAAAATTATATTAATGAAAATGACTTTGATGTATGAGTCACGTGTGTATCAATTTAAGTTATTTACAAATTTTAATGTTTTTGTATTGGTACAGGCATACCAAATGACTTAGTTGAGTGGTATGGTCATACAGTTGACCGTACATAGTTAGAACTGTTTTATTAAGCTTGGTATGGACATATCATTAGGTGGTACGGTCGTACGTGAGCTCACAGGAAAATGGTTTGTCAGTAAACTTGTTTTGGTACGGGTGTACTATTAGATGGTATGGTCGTACGTGAGCTCGCAGGAAAATTAGTTGTTAGGAAAATTGATTTGGTACGAGCGTACCAGGTGATGGTACGACCATACCACATTTTCCTCTCATTTTCCAACGGTAAAATTTAAATCCATACAGGCGTACATGACTGGTATGACCGTACGTGACGTTTAAGAAATATTTTAAAATACTTTCTAACGGTTATTTTGAGTAAGTACTTTCACATCATTTGATTTTAACAGCTATTTTCTACGGCTTATATTCCATTGAACTTGTATTATCTATTGCAAGTAAGTTAACTTATATCTTGTGTAATTTGTTATTGAAATTTCTCTTTCATTGTATTCCCATTGTAAAAGCTAGGGTTTGCTTTTAGTAGGTTAGTGTGTGATTGATGCTTTGATATTAATTTGTATTTGAGAGATTGTAATATTGATTTTTGTAAAGATTTGAATGTAAACCTTGAAAACACTAGAATTTATGATTCATTTGAGGAATCCGTATTGTGTAATTGAATGAGATTTAGTGGAATCGTAAATTGAGACTTACGAGAAGTGGACGTAGGCAAAAGTTTGACCGAATCACTATAAACCGTGCACGTATTACCTTCTGCAAAGAGGATTTTCAGGAGTAAATATTATATTTTTATTTAAAATATCTAGATTTATAATTCATTTTTATTTAAAATTTGAGTATGATAATTAATAGGATAATCATGATATAGTTGATAATGATAATCATAATAATGATGGTTTAATAATTAAAAAATAATTTGAATTAATTAATTAAAAATATGTTGAATTAATTTTGATTTAGTCTGATTATTTATATTTTTAATTAATTAATTCAATTAGTAATTAGTAAAAAAATTTTAATTGATTACTCAAATTAATATTTTTCTAATATTTCAAATAATATGATGGTATTTCTTAATAATATTTCAATGTATGACATCTTTTTATTATCTATACATTGATTTAATCAATATCATAAAAATTATAAATAATTCACATATTTTATATATTATTATTAATTATTCAATTAATTAATAATAACAATTTTTTGTATTGAATAATAAAATTATATTATAATATTGATTATTTTGGTTAATATGAAATATTAACTATGAAAATCATGTTATTATATAAACTCAAAATCGTAATAATTTAAACAAAAATGGATGGTAATAATTTTACATATATTAATATTTTATTTATTTATACTTCATTTTAATTATTTTTTGCATTGTATTTATGTAATATATATTTGAGATATTTATTAATTATATTATATTATTTCAATCTTAATTTGATATGAAATTTAAACATGTAATGTGAAAATGATTATTAATCATTAATTATTAATTTAAAACTTGAAAATGTATTAATTATTTGCATTATTATATTTTCTAATAGAAGTAAAAATACAAAGCTAATAGCATAAAATTGATTTAGCAGAATATATTTATTCAATTATAAATAAATATATATCTATCAAAAAAATATTTATATATAATATAAGATTTTATATTCAATGATATTGTTTAATTTGACGGGCTTCGCATGCAGCTCGTAAGAACTAAAAATTGGAAAAAAAAGAAACAGAAGAAAAAGGCTTAATCACGGTTTGAATTTCCTTTTTATTCATTTTTTTTTTCCTCCTTTCACCTTCGTGCATGGCGATTAGGGCGCAGTTTCTTAATTAGGTAACAATCCAGTTGTCTTTCTCGATCGACGCTTTTAATTCACTATTAAGATGTAATCTTCTACAGATTTTCGAGGTTTTGGTGCCAATTTTTAGACGCAAATTGAGAGAGATCATAGTCTGGTTTTTTTATATGAATTTTCTAGGGTTTGGTTTTATTTGTTGTTGGTTTTTTTAGTATATATTATATAAAGGTATGAAAGGAGCTCAATCTGAGAAGACAAAAGTGGTGGTGCGTCAGTTGCCGCCGACGATTTCTCAAGTTACGTTTATTGAGCAAATCGACGTCGTTTTTGCTGGACGTTATAATTGGCTGTCGTTTCGTCTGGGCAAGAGCAGGTTAGGGTTCTTGCTAGGCTTGTTTTGTGCAATTGAGTTGAGTTTGTGTTTATTACATACATCTAGAAAAATGAATTGCAGAATGAATGGCTTTGGTGAAGAATTCGGGGATTGTTTATCCTTGCAATGCATTTCTTTGTTTGGCACTTTATGAATTTCTAGTAATTAACTTGGTTTAGGTGTTTTATGGCCACACCGATTGTTCTGTACCTGCATTTGGCGTATGTTTTCTGAATTATTTAGCGTGTTGTTGTTGTGTTCAATATGTGCGGAAAATTTGGGACCTCCTTTATATCGATTTTTTCTTTTTAAAAAAACTCAACCCTCTAGTTAAGAAAATTTTCCTTATATTTCTTTTCTCGAATGTTGCAGCCAGAAGCTCCAGTCATGTTCTAGAGCCTACATTGATTTCAAAACGCCAGAAGATGTTATTGAGTTTGCAGAGTTCTTTAATGGACATCTTTTCGTTAATGAGAAGGGTAATGATTGTAAATACCTTCAAAAAGATTGACGAGGCTCTGAAATCATGATGGGATATAATTCATTTATTTTTTATCCAAATCACTGTTTTATTTTGGATATGGTAAAGCAGGCGACAAGCTAGTTTTATCATCCTTATGTTTAACTCTCTATCGCTCTCTCTTTTCTTATGTTCATGTTCTTGAATGAGGAATTCTGCCAAAAGTTTATACAGCTTATGAGAATTTTAATCCCTTCCTTCTGTCAGGCACCCAGTTTAGAGCTATTGTTGAGTATGCTCCTTCACAGCGTGTTCCAAAGCAGTGGTCAAAGAAGGATGTTCGTGAAGGCACCATATCAAAAGGTTTTTATTTTTTTAATAATAGAGGTTACATTCGGGCGAATAGCTATTGATCATGAATTTCCTGTTGAAAATTCAACTACCTCGTTGTTGAATATATAGATTCTGCATACCTGGACTTTCTTGAGTTGATATCAAAACCAGCAGAGAATCTTCCCAGTGCAGAGATACAATTGGAAAGAAGAGAAGCTGAAAGAGTTGGTTAGTTATATTGTTCCTGACATGCAATTTGATAAATAATTAGTCAAATTCAAGAGGAAAATGGATCATGAAAGAAACAAAGTTGAAAAGTCATTTTTCATATTTGTATATGCAAGTTATTTATAACTTCAATTTGTACTCTCCTATGCTTTTTCATCAGGTGCTGCAAAAGATGCTCCTATTATTACACCCTTAATGGAATTTGTTCGCCAGAAACGCGCTGCAAAGGGTGGATCTCGGGTATTGTTCTTTTTGTAATATGTGGAGTAAATTTCAGTATGTCAATTGTGTTTAGTGCATCTTTGGTTAAATTTATGCATTGAAATTGACAGGGTTCATTTGAAAGTGATTTTCAATGGATCTTAATATGTTTCTGGAGGTGGAGAAATAAGAACTAGGACATTTGTTTCTGATTTTTTTAGCATCTGACTAGAATGTCAACTTCCTATTACAAGCTGAATGCTAGGTCAACCATCTACTTAATTTAACTCAACAGAGCCTTCGTTCCAATTCAGAGCTTACATTAGCATCTCTGTTGCAAAATTTGCTCTGCTCTAGTAAATACAGGATTGATGTTTTCTTTATGAGCCCAGAAAATTCTTATATTGGTTATTCAGTGCACTAGTTAAGGTGATAATGTTGTGTGCTATATCTATTGCAAATGCATATCTTTTTGCTGTATTTCCTTGTGTTGCATAACTAATTTACTTGAAAATGTATCAAGTGTTGAAGTTGGATTATGATCTTGTTGTCAGCATTGATCTGATTGTTATTTATTTCTTTGTAGTAGCTATAGGCTGCTCTTCCTAGTATCATGTCTCTTTCTTTTTTTTGTGATTCGAGTCTTCTATAATATTCAAATTGTAACACCTTTGATTGCAGAGAATTTTGTCTAATGGAAAAATCAGCAGAAGGGTGGATGCAAGTGGAAGTCCCAGCTCAGCCTCATCCAAACGAAGTTCTGGAAAGAAGAAGGTTTCCACCACAATGGTACTGACAAGTTCCTTGTGCTCATAAGGCACACCTTGGTTTGATGTTTTTAGTTACATTTAATAAGCTAATTCCTGTTATTTATGGTATAACATATATTTGGTGTTTGAAGCTTGAGTTGGTTTGCTTTGAGCCTCTATTTACATGACAGATTCTTATTTGTGCATGGAACCTTATGTTCTAATTTCATGGTGCAATTTTACAAGGTGTCTTGTATGATGCTAAATCGATGGAGTCTTTTGATGCAACACATATGTATTTGTTAGAGAAATGAATGGTGAAGTGAATATGTGAAGAGTGAAATGATAGTAGGGTTTTGGGGGTTAGTCACTTCTTGATTTTTGGGATTAGAGTTGAAATTGAAGGAGTGAAATTGTAAAGACAGCACATTAAGATTGATTTGGTGATTTGAAGATAGCATGTCATGTGATCCTATCTTTTTGAACATCTATGATCCATTGTAGGCTATATATTATTCCCATGATACTTAACAATTATTGAGGTAGGCTTTAATTAAACATATGTTTGCTCCAGTTTTTCTTGTCTGATGCAGCCATCACAATTATTGATTAAATTTTAGTTATTGGACATCATTAACAGTTTTTCTTGTCTGATGCAACCCTAACAATTATTGATTAAATTTTAGTTATTGGACATCGTTGACAGTTTTTCTTGTCTGATGGGCAGTATGTCTTAAGGGATACTGCAAAAAGTGCAAGTGGAAAGGACAAATCAACTCGAGTTCCTAAGCGAGATGACCAGCAACTTTCTGACAAAGCTTCTGCACCTAGAACTGCAGTGTCAGAACATGAAAGTGGTATGCTTTAAAGTAGAATCTATGTATCATGATACAATCACTTTAACCATACGTGCATTATTTTAACATTGGCATATCACAGACTGACACAATAAAAATGACCATACCATGAAATGTTCAGTGATGGTGTGGCTGTCTTTGTTAAAGTCATTTATGACACCTGTTCTTTGCTTTGTCATGCAATGCATTTGGGATAACTTGTATACGTTTCAAATACACTTATCTTGCAACTAGTGACTATAGGAAAGCATATTGTATGTTTGTACACATACAGTGACAACAAGAAAGCATATTGTATGTATGTAGACGTATCTTTGTTCCTTGAACTTTGGATCCAAGTTTCAAAGCATTAACACCATTAAAGCTCAAAAGATCAGTATCAAAATATTTAGGTTCACTGCCTTTCTCATGATAGATGGGGCTTCTTATTTACAACATCAATTATCATGCATTTGTTCCCATCAGTTGTCTACATTCTTTTGTCAATAAGTATGATCAGTTGTAAGTGATTATATTTTTTTTCTGTTTATGGTAATTTAACCATGAATTTCGTTGCTCCTTTTTCCCTGCCTACCTTTTTTCCTGCTGATGCTGTCAGCTGAAGTTTCTTTTAGCTACATGTATGATCGGTTACTAATTAACTCTGTTAGGAGTTTCTGGAACGACTAGTGCTGGGAAAAAGAAAATCCTACTTTTGAAAGGGAAGGAAAGAGAAATTTCAACTGTAAGCTTCACAGTACTCTCTTTATATTCTTGGTGGATCTTTTCTTGGTTATCCTAGTGATAGTTTTTTGTGTTATCAGAAGTTGCGTTAAATTTCTTATTTGAGGCCCCTTGGGAAATGCTGCAGTAAAAAGTGAATGCCAGTTACAGGACTAGATAAGTGCATTGAACTGAAGTATGCTACCTACAGTATCTATGTGTAATTGCTAATGTTGCTTCTAATGCTGCTTATGCACAATGAACTTTCTTTCTATTTGTTAGAAGGGACAGTTTAAGCTACATGGTGTATGTGATTGAGCTTTGCAACACAACAAGCATCACATGTCTCAAGTCTGTCAGCACGATAGTTAGCCAGGAATTCAGTACCATGTTCTGGTGAAATGTTTTCTGCAATCATTTCTGTTTGATCGTCTTGTGTCAATTTTAGCACCATCAGATTAAGATCCTATTTTGTGTGTGGTATCCAATTAAACCATGTGTATCATGTGTTATTTATTATCTTGGTTAGAAGATGAGCATACCCGTATTTCTAATGAGACATTATTATGTTAGCCTCAAGTGATGCACCCGGTTCTTCTGAACATTTGCAGATGCTTTTATTGGGTGATCAATACTTTATTGTTTGTTCAAGCACAACATGCAAATGTTATCTATTTTCTGTATCACATTAATGGTACATGTCTTTATAATTGTCCATTTGTCTGGTGGCATGTTAAAGCAGAACGTGGAACCAGTTGATAGAAGTGTGAACAGTTCTGCTGCAAAACAAATGCAGCGACATGAGGTCAGTGGAAGGATAATCAGAAGCCTTCTTTTAAACAAGGATTCACGCCAAAATCAATCTTCTGTGATTCAATCCGAGCAGCAAACTTATTCTTCTAGTCTAGAAAAGGAGAAGCATCCACCACGATCTACCCACATCGATTTAAAGGTCGCTAATGGAGCTTCAGATGACAAGTCTGTTGGCACTGACTTGCATGATTTTTCTAGTGAGAAGCAGGAAAAGCGCACAACAAATAAGGATAGACCTGATCGTGGTGTATGGACTCTTCGTCGATCAGATGGATCATATGCTAGTGATGAATCCTTGTCTTCATTTGCTTCTCTATCTACACCCTCAGGTGTAGACTCTTTGCAAGGTGAACCGATATTTTACATGAGAGTTGAATTTGATAATGATTGTTGGTTTAATATAAAGGTTTTGGTTCAGCAATGGAACTGCCAGCATTTCTGATTGGATTGGTCAGTGTATATGGTAACCAGATGATACACCAATTGCAGAATGATTTCTGCATTGCCATAATACTAAGACCCACTTTATAGAAAGAACGACATGCATAAATTCCATGGCAGGTTTTGTAGTTAAGCAGCTTTTTTTGATATTTCTTCTGCTTAAAATTTTCTAGGAAACATTGGAGATGCAAAAACCAATCCATCAAATTCTAGGAGCACAGATATAAAAACCCATGGAAATGGACGAAGCACGTGTTCTTGCCTAGATAATAATTTGTTTGGCTGTTCCAGATACTGCATCTACTTGTTGATGCTGATACACATCAATAAATCATTCATAGAACTTGGGTCACAATATAAGTTCTTGATCTTGTGTAGGGTCACATAAACATTTTAGCCGTCGGGGACCATCACATGTGGCAAGAGATGCTGATGGCTCATCTGTTGAAGGGAAACCTTCAAAGAGGGGGAGTGCTTCTGGTTATGGTTCTCAAGAGGTGCTTGTGCTTGTATTTTAAATCCTAAAATTCCACCATCAACTCTTTCTCTGCTCTCTTGTTCACTAATTGGTTAAAGGTTCGTCGGATATGCAGAAGCAAGTGTGGGTTCAAAAGTCCAGTTCTGGTTCTTAATGTTTTGAGAAGGTAAGCCTCTTTATTTGTCATTATTATTTTTTATTTATAGTTTTTGGCTTCCGTTTCTTGGTGTTTTCGAGAAGGTTACCCACTTTATTCTTTTTGGTTGTTTTTTTTCCTCTATAGTTTTTGGCTTGAAAAATAAAATTGCTTTCCGTTTACTAGTACTTTTTTTATTTTTAATTTTATGTTTTCCCATTCATTCCTGCTTAACAGAATGTCTTTATGCTTAATCTTTATAAACATTTAGGATTACTATTTACAAGTACCAGGTGTTGTGATGTATGCTTTATCTGATCCGGGGATGACATTTTTTTTGGGAATATTTGTTTTCTTATATTATCTAGGGTATGATCTCGTGATTGCATTTTGATTATGAACCTATGATATTGTTTAATGGTAGAGGATCCACACAAGCACAGCAACTCACAAGAATAGTAATCATTTTTTTCACCATCTTGTTTCAACATTATCAAATGTTTTGTCATTTACGTTGCCTTATCGCTGTTCATTATCTTGCAATTCAGTGCTAAAGTCCCATAAAATTTTGGAGCTTGCCGCAGCGGTATGCTGGCGGCTCTCTCTTTAACTAAGCCAGATGGTCAGGTGAAAAGTTTCAGCTGCGGAAAAGGTAACCTAGAAGAAAAGCGAAAGTTGACTTGGGTGGCACAGATATTTCTGTGTAGTTGTATATTTGATGGATCTGAAGGGATGCCGATATTGGTTGAAGTTGGCTCGGGATACAAAGAAGACAGAAAGAATAGGGAATCATAAAGTTGTTGCAATCGCATGTAGGACCACAGGTTTTTCAGGAGGGCCTTTATTTGGGGGCTCTACTCACCAGATGAGCTTGACCCACTGCGAATTGGATAGGATGATCCGTTTTGGTCAAGAACTGTATATAAATATTTGAAGCAAAGAGTCAGTTGTTTCACTAGTTTGTTTTACATATATACACGTCCTGTCAGGTGGTCAAGAAAGTGATCGGCAAGAAACCGTCGATCGCCCTTGGTATTTCGTAGGGCTGTATATGTAATTTTATGGGTTATTGAAGAGAGAAGCTAAAAATGCTTGTCTAGCCGAGTTAAGGGCAGGCGGCATGAGAAATGTTACGAGGGTGAATAGAGATTTTAAACAAAGCTTGGATGAAGGAAAGGCTATATATATATATATATATATATATATATATATGAAGATGAATGGAATGTAGCTGGGTTTCTTTTGATGGCTTCTGATTAGTTGCTGCAAACTTCTTATAATGCCATGCCTGATGGAGGTTTTTCTTATATCATCTTTGCTTAACAGGAAAAGAATCCGCTAGTAATCATGTGCGGTGCTATTATTAAGGCAATATAAATCCCATGAAATTTGGAGTATTCGTGAAATTCTTAGTTGAAAAGTATCGTTATGTTATTATTTGTATTCTATTTCATATCCCTTGAAGGTAAACAATAAGTAATTTGACGGGTTTTAGAAGAAATAAAAAATATATATTTACTGTTATTTGATTAAATAGATTATCTGGTTTTGAATAAATTTTTCACTTCAATTAATATTAATAAATTCAGTTTTACATTAGGATTTCAAATCAAATAGCTGTCTCGAATTATAATTGTATGGAATATTTTTCCTAAGCAGCATTTTTAATTAGCAATTTTTTTAAAAAAAATAAAAATAAAATATAAGATTGAAAAATGATACCGAACACACCCTCAGAATTGGCAACTCCCCATAAAGAATGGCAACAGTAATAGAGAAGTGCAATTTGAGTAAGCCTGGTATGCATTTTTGTGTGGAGAAGGGTGAATAAGCAGTAACCATTGACTGACGTGGATACCTCCATTACTACAAACGCCCCTTCTGATCAATTCTGTCTTTCCACTTTTTCTTTATTATGGATATCCCCCCTTGGATGAATTTCAAGTTCGTTTCAACATTTTCTGCTTGTTAAAGCGCCTTCCTTTCATTCTCATTCAATTCCTGACTATGGCATTACCCATGTCCTCTTCTTTCATTCCCCAATACCAGTCTTTATTTTCCTCTTCCAAATCCTGTATCAGTTTCACAAGACCAGTTATGGCGCGCAATTCTAACGGTATTCTTGTTAATGGCCCTTCTTCAAATGGCTCTCTCTTGCTCAATGACAACAAATCTATCCCAGGTTATGACTGAAGTTTGGACAGTTACTAACTGTTGGTCATTGTTTGGGTTTCTTTCCTTAGTTTTTCTTGAGTTCTGATATAGAGAATTGAAGTGCAGGGAACGCAGAGGCAGATGTTGTAGTGATTGGAAGTGGAATTGGTGGATTATGTTGTGGTGGGCTTTTAGCTAGATATCAACAAGATGTTATTGTTTTAGAAAGTCATGATCTTGCTGGTGGTGCTGCTCATTCTTTCCAGATTAATGGTTATAAGTTTGATTCTGGTCCCTCCTTGTTTTCTGGTTTTCAATCTAGAGGCCCTCAGACTAATCCTCTTACTCAGGTTAACTTTCTTCTCCTTTCCTCTTGCATCCTTTCTCTGTTTTTTCCTTCCAATTTACACTTCTATGTGCTAATTCTCTGTTGTTGAGTTGTTTACAGGTTTTGAATGCACTAGGTGAGTCTGTTCCATGTGTGAACTACGACTCCTGGATGGTCTATGTTCCTGAAGGTGAATTCCTGTCAAGGATCGGTCCCACGGAATTTTACAAGGTGGGTCTGCTTTATTAAATGACCAAATATCTGTGAAGACCGCAATGGGCTTGTATTTTATTCCTGAAGAAGTATGGACTCTGATGATTACAGATGTGGACCTCCATCATAAAAACTTATCAATTTTGTTTGTTCCATGCATCCGTTTTACCTGATTCAATTAATGATATGCAATTCCTACCCATTTTTTTCTTTCAGTTTTTCTTTTTCGCATCTGCCAATGGATACATGAAATGGGTTTTCCTGATTTCAGGACCTTGAGAAGTATGCAGGACCCAATGCAGTACAAGAGTGGAAGAAACTTCTCGTAAGCATCACCGACGTTCATTCAATTCCTTTATATATTGAGAAACAAAATTTATCAACATTTTCATATTGGAGGCAACATGATTCTGCCACAGGATGCGATACTCCCATTGTCTTCAGCTGCAATGGCTCTCCCTCCTTTGTCCATTCGAGGCGACCTGGGTGTTATCTCTACTGCTGCAACTAGATATGCTCCTTCCCTGTTAAAATCTTTTGCTCAGATGGGACCTCAGGGAGCTTTAGGTGCTACAAAACTTCTCAGACCCTTCTCGGAAATTGTTGATTCGTTGAAACTGAAAGACCCTTTCATACGAAACTGGATCGACCTTCTGGCTTTTCTTCTTGCAGGGGTGAAATCTAATGGTATACTCTCAGCAGAGATGGTAACTAAGGCTTGTTTATGCTCTAAAGATATTCTGTTTTAGCAATGTGTAATATTACTGAAGACTTAACTTTCTTCTTCTATTTGTTGTAGATTTACATGTTTGCAGAATGGTATAAACCAGGATGCTCCCTTGAGTACCCTCTTCATGGAAGCGGAGCTATCATTAATGCTCTCGTCCGAGGACTGCAGAAGTTCAATGGCCGGCTTTTTCTTCGAAGCCACGTGGAAAAGATCATCGTTGAGAACAACCGAGCGATTGGAGTTGAGCTGAGAAGTGGTCAAGTAAGTGAACAGGACAAGTTTGATGCTTTAACTGATAAGCAATGAAATCAGAAACTATGTGGGGGGTTTTCCAACGTTATTAAACAACATTGTGGTTTTTCGCAGTTTATTCGTGCTAGAAAAGCTGTTATCAGCAATGCTTCTATGTGGGATACTTTGAATCTGTTACCTAAGGAAGTTCTGCCAAAATCATACATAGACAGAATTAACTCAACACCACAATGTGAATCGTTCATGCATCTTCATTTAGGCTTTGATGCCGAGGTATGTGAACTTTGTTGATTTCTTCCTTTTATGATGAGACTTTCTGTTTTCAAATTATGTTGGCGTTGATTCTGAACATAATAAATCCTCCAATATTCGTGCAATATATACACAAGTAGTCTAAGATTCTGGATAAACCTGAAGTACGTCTTAGATATTCATTTTTCACTCGGCACAATTTTACGTTGCTTTTTCCGAGCGTGAAATCGTATCCTGCCATTTACTATGAACTTGCAGGGCATAAGAGACGACTTGGGGATTCATCACATAGTTGTGAATGACTGGGATAGAGGAGTTGATGCAGATCAGAATGTGGTCTTGATATCTATACCTAGTGTTCTGAGTCCAGATTTGGCACCCCCTGGAAAACATGTTTTGCATGCTTATACACCTGGAACTGAGCCTTTTGAATTGTGGCAAGGACTCGATCGTAGAAGTTCCGAGTACAAACAGCTCAAAGCTGAACGATCAGAGGTACAAACAAGTCGACTTGTCTGAATTGATTGCTTGAATCTTAAGATTACTCAATAAGCAAACTGTATCTATAATCATGATTTATACACAGAATCTGGTATGATTTCATCGTTTACTCTGTTAAAGTGAAGCAACATTCATCAGACTCGAACAATAATCGAAATCCTGAAACGACACTTAAGCTTAAGCTATGCTTTGAATCAGCAACTGGCTGAAAACATTGAAGAACATTTGTTGATTTAACTACACGTCAATGATAGTCAAACTGCCACATATGAGACCCTTGTTTGATCCATCTCCATATCTTTCTTTGGTGAACTATTTCTGACAGAATTTCTGGAAGGCAGGTAATGTGGAAGGCGGTTGAGCGAGCAGTCGGTGCAGGCTTCAGTCGTGAAAAGTGTGAGGTAAAGTTAGTCGGAACTCCATTGACACATCGGAGATTTCTTCGCAGAAATCGAGGAACCTACGGACCAGCTATACAGGCTGGAAAGGGTACATTTCCAGGACATTCAACACCCATATCACAGCTTTATTGCTGTGGTGATTCTACATTCCCTGGCATTGGGGTTCCTGCCGTGGCAGCCAGTGGAGCCATTGTTGCTAACTCACTAGTTTCAGTATCTCAACACTCCCAGCTTCTTGATGCCATTGGAATCTAAACATAAATTCATTGGTGAGTTTTATCAGTCCATTTCCTGAAATTTTCTTATTATATTGCTCCTCTACCCTTTGTTCCAATATCATCTAGAGCATTACAACAGCCACTCGCTTTTCAGGATAATGATGTACGTATGTTATGCTATACACCTGTAAAATGCAGCTCAACTCAATCAGATCTTAATCAATATTTTTTGATAAAGGATGAATTTAGATTACAGTTTTATCATGGTGTAAAACTCATATATCTATTGATATTGTATCATCGTATTTAATTTTTCAGACATTAATTATTATATTTTTATTATATTATGAAAATATTTAGTACAATATGATCAAGAGTGTAATATAATCATCGTTACATTATATTTTCTATTATGTTACTTAATAATAAATTAAAATATATATTCAAATATCATAATTTAAGACGAGAATTCGACATCAAAACACAGAGTATTGTGATTCAAGTTGGACTTAGAACATCAAAACAAAAATCTCGAATACCATGATTGAAGTTGAAACTCAGACATCAAAATAAAAATGAAAATCTTAAATATCATGATTTAAGATAAAATCCAACCATCAAAGAAAAAATTTAGAATATAATAATCAAATATCAAATATCATAATTGAGGGCATAGCACTATGGTGGTGTACATGATGCTCAAATGGTCCAAATGGCTAAGTTGCCAAATACCCTTTCAGCAACCTTATTTCTACAAGTTTCATTATTCTGAAATTAGAGGGGTTGTGGGAGGAACTATTAGCCTTGGACCGGCCTGAAAGAGAGAACCGCTTTACATTATCACCGTTTCAGTATTATATTGCTCGGTATTATCCCCCAAATTTCTTTTTATTTTTTTCCTTTTTTCCACAATATTTTTACTTCAAAAATTAAATTAAATTATTCATATGTTATATTCCAATTTAAAATCTTATTTTAAATACTATAAGATTTTTACTATTGGGATGTGTGTTAAAAAAATTTTACAAAAAATTTATAATTCAAATGGTAAGTTAGGTTGATTAATTATTATGTTAAAAAAATTTAAAAAAAAATTATTGAATTCAATCTATATTTGATACGAATAATCTAAAATGATTCATTTAATATATTATAAGAGTCAATTTAATATATTTAATATAAAATAACTTATATAATATAAAAAAAATAAAATTAAAATAATGTAGAAAAATCAACAAATAAAACTGAATATAAGATGATCTATTTAATGCATAGAAATAGAAAAGGGGAATATGCATGCGCAAAGCTTCAAATCATTATGCGCATGCATTTTCCATACAAAAAGAATATCACTTCATGTTTTGAATTGACCATCCACATCCCTTCACTTACCTACTTATTGTATCATTATATCTACTCTTAGCTACCCTTTTCCTTTTCTATTTTAAAACACAATTAGTTATCAACTTTATCCCCTATTTTTATATAAATTTTTTTTTAATTTATTCAGTATTAGCTTTTTTTGATTGAATTGTTAGTATTGAAATATATCAAGAATATATTTTGTTTCATATCCAAATAATTGTTACCAAAACCTTTATAAAGATCTATTAGACTCGAAATTATATATATATATATATATATATATATTGTTGACAAAGTTTTTGTATCAATTATCCTATGGAGATATGGATCAAGTTACAATCGAATATCATAAACATTTATGTATATTGAATGCATTATAAAATTAAGGTATACATATCTCTTAATACCAATTGATTTTTAAAGAATTGATAACACATAAGGTCTTACAAGTGATATCAAAGTCAAGGTAAGATGTTTACATCTATTATTCTGTAATACAGGCTAAGTTGTAGTTGAATATTGTGGACGCTTGTGTGCTCGAGGTCCTATATATATTAATATATTTTTATAGAAATATTTTAAATTTATTAATAAAAAGTGATAACTATGCTAAAAATAAAATATTATAACTAATTAAAAATTTAAAAATCAATTGATTGTTAATGATAATTATAGTTTATTCATTTTTAATAATTAAAAAATTCAATCAAAATTATCAAAAAAATATTTAAAATTTGAAAGTATAGAATTATTTGAACGTTATAAAATGTGAGAGAATTATGATTGAAAGCTTTTACTTACAGTTACCATTTACCAATTGCAATATGTCAAACCTTAAAATCAACTTTAACTTTTTTCCCAATCACACCGCATAATCTTTCCTTATTTGAGAAATTGCATGGTCATAATTAATTCTTTTCATTTTTATCCTTTACAAGATGGACCACCATATTTATTTCTGTTATCAATTCTGACCCACTACTTTTTAAAATTACCATAAACTATATAATAATAATAATCATCCGGCACCAAAAAGTTCCCATTCATAACATGAGTTGCAACTCATCACCATTATTGATATTTTTTCAAAAAAAATTGAAAATAAATAATTAAATAAATCAAATATATAAATTCAAGAATGATTCATAATATTTTCTTTCAAAAAAATCTCAAATTTGAATTCGAATTAACAAGATAGTATAATTTTATTCATGTAATTATGCATTATTTGAATATAAATCCTTTTTAATTTTTTTAAAAAGCTTAACCTTCATGCTTTTTAATGATTTATATTATATTGAAAGAATATCTATATGATTCGATCGATTATGTAAAATATATGATGTTGAAAAAAATATAAAAAAGGGTTAAAATTAGTTTTTATTTATAAATAATTTTTTTAAAAAATAAAATAATTTTATTGGAAAATGGGATAATTAAAATTTAATTTTAGACATTGGGTTGTATAAATTAAGAAAGGACCATGAAATATGGTTTCGTTTTCAATATTTATTATGGCAACTTAATCACCACTCTTTCTGATTGCAACTTCAATTATTAATCGATATAACAATTAATTTTATGGACAATGACACATTATTATTTATCTAAATTATTTATATACATGATTTAGATCATATTTTATTTTATGAAGCATCGTGATTCATGCAACACTACAATCCCATTTTATTAAAAAATATAAACTCAATAAACTATATAATAAAAAAATAATTATTATTTTTCATAAGACTATACAGTGAATTAATTGAAATTTGAGTTGGTTTGAAATCAAATAACAAATCCCGGGTCGGGTTTTACAAAAACGAAGCAATGTCACGTGGCAGCGCCTAATCTGAAAAATTTATCCACCTCTCATTCACGAAAGCAGAGATGGAGTAGGCACGTGGCAGAGCGAGAGGGAGGAAAAGAAAAAAAAAAAGAGGACAGGTGGTCCCGCTTTAAGACAGAAATGATGGGCTCCACTAGTTGTTCATCCATTCGTACATATCTCCTTTGTTGACTTGTTTGTCACCTGGATCAACGGATACGGCGTTTTCCAAATTAATATTTTCTTCCTATTTACCTAAATAAATTAATTTCAATTTTAAATTAAATTTTTTAATTGACTATTTATTTATTTCAAAAATATTTACAAAAACTAATTTTTCAAATTATATTAATTGATTATTAGATTAATTGAATGCTATCTTTTTTCATTTATTTATTTATTTGTACTAATTATTAATAATTGATTATTCATATAATATTTTAAAATTGAAATCTTCAATAAAATAATAAAAAATGAACATAACATTACAAATTAAAAATTTAAGAATAATTTTTTTATTTTGAATTATTCCATAATTATGATTTTGATCCTAATTTTAATTAGCTGTCAATATTTTACTGATTTCTTTTACTTTCTTAGATTGAATAATGAATAAATTTAAATAATAATAAAATTAAATAATTCTGATTAATATAAAATCTATTTTATCTAAGTATTATTTGATTTTTAATATTGTATTATTTTAGTTTTTAAATTTCAGACTGATATTAAACAACAATAAAATAAATAAATAAATAAATAGTTACGGAATAATTTTCTGAAAAAGCAATATTCCTAATAATAAAATTGATTGATTCAAAACAGAAACTAAGGAGATGATTGCATACTGTCAGGTTACTGTCAGTGCTCACTTCTTCTTCAACCCTCTCTGCGAGCAAAAAAAAAAAAAAAAAAAAAGGAAGCAGAATTCCAAAAATAAAATCGCAAAAAAAAAAAACAAACTATCCACTCATTTGATCCTGTTATTGTTGTCAAGTATTATCTATTATTGTTGCTTGAAATTTGATTAATGAAACCGCGAAAGTATCAACAGTAGTTTGCTTTTTTTTTTTAAAAAAAAATTCTTCGGAATTGGAGCGGACAAATGCAGGAAATGTGCTTCAGCTTTTCTTTGAAGCGTTTTCACGTCAGTTCTATTTTCTTGTTTTTTTTTATCTGAGATTTGTTTTTTTTTTCTCAATCTGTTCTGTTTTATTTAATCAAATGTTTTTTTTTATAAAAAATATCTAATGCATAATTACGTGAATGATTGCTGTTAATGTTTGTTTATCTACTGCTTTGGAATTCGAATTTTTGGCTTGATTTTTTATTCAGAGTTTCTGGAAAAATTTAAGATTAGATCTGATCGGTCTCTCCTTGAATTCAGTTGTTATTCAATTTGTATTTTCTTTGAAGAAATTAATTCTGCTAGATCATTGTAGAAGCAGTTAATTTTAGTGCAAATGAGTTAAGTTACGTTAATTGCCTACTGTTTTAACGTAACTTCTTAGTATTTGATTCAATTTTGACATACTGCTGAATTCAAGTTGCTGCGAATTTTTTAAATTATTCGTAACTATATAATATAATCATGAAGTAGTGGTTTTAGGGTTTTTTGGGGTTATTATTTTTCAGGAAAACTTTACCTGGACATGTTGTTTAGGAATATTACGTGATCTAAAATCTACCTGAACAGTGATATCCAATGAATTATTCTGTTTTGTTTTATTTCATAAAATTTTGACTGATAAATATGTTGAATGTTGTTGTGTTTCTGGCTTGGAATTTGGCAATTCCATTAGGAAGATATGTGCTTCGATTGGATGGAAGGCAACTCTGCAAATAATCAGGAGGGTGGTAAATACTAGCAATTGTACTAATTGGAACACACGATCACTATGGCATCCTCCAATTTTGGAAATGGGGGTGTTGGGAGTTCTAGGTCTGTTAATGGCTTCAAGAGCTCATCATCAAGTTCAGTTGATTGGCTGGGGAGAGAAATGCTCGAGATGAGGTTGAGGGATAAGGTGGATCATGATGAGGACAGGGTAAGCTTTTTCATTCTAAAAGTCGGTTTCACTGTGATTTGGAATTTTAAAATTTCCTTTTTGCTGTTGTAAAATGAGTTGAAGATTGACATTTGTTGTTTTTTACCATTTATCTTAATTAGATGTATCTTCGCAAACTGGTTTGGTCTTTAGAAGAGCACTGAAATTGATGAAGTTCTCTCTTTTTTTTCAGGATAGTGAACCAGATGTGATAGATGGTGTGGGTACAGAAGCAGGACATGTCATAAGAACAACTGTTGGTGGTCGGAATGGTCAATCAAGACAGGTAGGGTTTTTTTGTGAGAATTAAGTCTGCAAGTTTGTAGTGGATTTTGCATCTTCTGCAATAAATACTTTATTTGATTTGGCAGACAATCAGTTATATAGCTGAGCATGTGGTGGGAACTGGCTCTTTTGGTGTGGTCTTCCAAGTATGCAGATCTGTCTGTTGTTCCTGTTCATTGAAATCTTCATTCACTTTTTTTTTTTTCAAGCTCTCTTCAGTTGTATCATATAGAATTTTTGAATTTCATTTCCGCAGGCAAAATGTAGGGAAACTGGGGAAATTGTTGCTATCAAGAAAGTTCTTCAGGACAAGCGATACAAGAATAGAGAGTTACAGATCATGCAGATGTTGGATCATCCTAATATTGTTTCTCTTAAGCATTGTTTCTTTTCAACAACAGACAAGGAAGAGGTTTACCTAAATCTGGTACTTGAATATGTTCCTGAAACTGTCAATCGTGTTGCAAGGAACTATAGTAGGATCAACCAGAGAATGCCCTTAATATATGTGAAACTGTACGCCTATCAGGTAAGCATTTATTTAAATGCCATTTTCAAACAGGATGGATGTTGCTAACATGACTGAGTATATAGAATTGCCTATTATGGTCATATAAGCATTTGTTAGAATCTTATTGGATGAAGATGTTTCTAGTTTTTGTTGTTATTTAGGCGTTCCCACCAATGCTATTTGTTTTTGGTGCCACATAATGTCTACTATGATGACCTGATAGCATAGATGCTGAACATTTTGAGTTTATGGGTTTCCTGTTTGTCCATGATACTTGAATTTCTTTACTACAAACCTTTATGTCAACATTTCATTTGTATAATCTTTGGACTTGGAGTTGGCAGATAAAGGGAGTAATAGTGGATAATATCATTTCAAGGGTAAAAAATTACAAGTGATTTATTGGTGGCTGTTGATGTGTTGTTGATTTCTGAAGAAATTTTCAGTTAGGTTCTCCTCTATGAAGGCAATAATTGTAAGGTGCGTTTGACAGTTAAAATTAGGTTCCAAGTTGGATAATCAATATGTGGATTGGGTTTGATGACTGGTTCTGTTTGGTTTGAAAAGGGGTATTGTTTGGGCACACTTACTGATATCAGAACAGCAAAGAACTTATTATGACTTATTGAATGAATTTGATAATAGGAATGGTAAGGGGAAAATCTGGAGGAAGGACGATGTTAGAATTCCAACCTGCTTTTTGATGAATATGTGTTAGTCCCATAGTACTTGGACTGTAGTTTAGAATGATTTTGGTAATAAATTGCCATTTTATACGATAAGAATAAAGGACTAGATGTGACCACCAACAGTTTTTTAGTATTTGAGGCGTTTAGGATTGGGGAATAATTCAGGAATGCAACTTCCACTTTTTTTTTTCCCTTTCCTGAAGATTGGGAAGTGGCCTCAAAAGGCAGTTTGGAACTCCACCTGTACCTTTTTGACTTTGTTAATATGTTGATGGGGGATTTTAAATTTCAGAGGCTGTCTTGAAAACACTTGAAATTTGCATCACTTTTTTTATTTAACCAACAATGCAAACAATTGAATCCTAAGTCGTCAATTCTGTTTAACACTTCTTTCACTATTGTTGGATTGACACTTGCTATAACTGATTATTAATTCTTACCCTCCTGTTCTTGCCTTATTTATTATTGAGAATTCTCTTCTTGTTTCTGGATGCAGATATGCAGAGCACTTGCCTATATACACAATTGCATTGGCATTTGTCACCGTGATATCAAGCCTCAGAACTTACTGGTAAGACTAAATTCAATTAGTGGAAGATCTTTTCACTTGAAATTCTTGATCATATTGCATCTGGTTTACTTGTATGTCTTGCTTCTCTAACTAAATTGTTATTTATAATGTTCTAATTTTTGTTTACATTTTCATAGGAAAATTTTTTTCACAAAACATTTTAGTTGTTTTTATTTCTCATAAATTCTTACCCTCTTTAAAATTAAGATAGTGTGGGCATAAAATTGAGGGGTAACATTCTTTCTGCCTTTTCTTTTGACGTTCGCTTTTGCATATCAGTCACTTCATGATGATGCTTTATGTTTTAATTTTATTGCTCTGAGTCATAATGCCAATGTACATATTTGTTAATTTCTTAAATCAATTCTTCATTCCCCAGGTGAATCCACATACACATCAACTGAAACTTTGTGATTTTGGGAGTGCAAAAGTATTGGTAAGTTTGCATTAAGTTTTTGACAATTATGCTTTGATTCTTTTCTTAAATAAATTCTCTTTGCAATTTTTAAAGGTAAAAGGAGAACCCAATGTCTCTTACATCTGCTCTAGATACTACCGAGCTCCAGAACTGATATTTGGTGCAACTGAATACACAACTGCTATTGATATTTGGTCTACTGGTTGTGTGATGGCCGAGTTACTGCTTGGACAGGTATAGTGATAATCAGCATACAATTGTCATTACCAATTGTATGGTTTGATAAGCATCTTGTCAACTAAATATATAACTATTTTCCTTTTGCCAACTTATTTTACAATACAGCCATTATTTCCGGGTGAAAGTGGAGTCGATCAGCTAGTTGAGATCATCAAGGTGATTTTATTTCTTGATCCTTGTCTGCCTTTAGAAATTCTGTGATATGTGATCTCAGGTTGATTTTCCATCTAAACAATCTACGAAATTTTCAGGCTTTGGCATATCAAAGGCGTTCATTCTGACTTTAATACCTTTGGTCAATTTGCTAGTGAAATCAAATGTTGCTATTTAAATATCTTGTTGGCCTCATTAATTGCCAAATGATGATGTCTAAATATCTTTCCCAACGTTATTCATCATAATATTATATTAGTAGTCTACAGCAACAGGTTTAACTCTGAGAATTCGAATTTTAACTCTGAAAGACTAAGCTTAGCTTGTATTGTTTCCTGCAATTTGTCGAGATACAGAGGCTTGTTCTATTTTGAGAATGCATGACATACTAACTTCTCTCGTTTCATCATCTACTCTTTCTGATTTCCTCAAATCGGAAAACTGCATGTTTGTTTTGCCGCCAAATTCTAAATAGCAAATCTGCAAAAACGATTTCAGGTTTTGGGAACACCAACCAGGGAAGAGATAAAGTGCATGAATCCGAACTACACCGAATTTAAGTTTCCACAGATAAAGCCTCATCCATGGCACAAGGTAAATGCTTGCCTTCTTTCTTTCAAATCCCATGCTTGGATCTATTTGAAACTGCCAGCTACCTGATGAAATGTGTTCCTATAATCAAAATTAGGATTTTCTACGGGAAAAAAAAAATACTAATAGTAATAATATGAAGAGTAACCATCAGGCTTAGCTGCCGTAAGGTCGGGAGACAGGCCAACATATGAAGCATCATGTAGCGATTAGCTTGCAAACTATAATGAAGTAATTTCGTATCTAGTGGTATGCTTAAGTCACCTAACATCTGATATAATCACGACAAACATTATGCACCTAATGTGCTGACTAATTCTCCTAGGCATTGTCTGCTAAATAAGGTAACTGGGTTAGAACATCTGCGCTAGCTCTCTTGGCATTTGTTTGCTATAATTAGCTTCCCAAGAATGTATTTTGCTGAGCCAACTCACATCATATACCCTGGTCATTATTTTTGCACTAGATTCTTCTATCTACATTTTACCATCTCTAAAGTTTTTCATCTGTCTGCATTCATTATTCACTTATATCAGAAATTCATTGACTGACGAGTTTCAGTCTTACTTTATTCTCTTGTCCACCAGGTTTTCCAAAAGCGTTTACCTCCAGAAGCAGTGGACCTCGTTTGTAGGTTCTTCCAATACTCTCCCAATTTAAGATGCACTGCTGTAAGTTTCTGTATCGCAGTTGTTATTTTCAGTGGTGGTAAAAGTTTATTTGTTAATCTTCCCCCCTTTTGGCTCTTCCACTACAGTTGGAAGCTTGCATTCATCCTTTCTTCGATGAATTAAGGGATCCAAATACCCGCCTTCCCAATGGCCGCCCTCTTCCTCCATTGTTCAATTTTAAATCTCAAGGTAACTAGCTGAATACCACTTTCTTTACTTGATGCATTTGATTAGCCTGAGATGTGTGATCAAAGACAATATCTGGTTTCCGATGCCTTTCTAACATGATAACAACTGCTCAGTACTTCCTGACAAGTACATTACAGCTTTATCACATCACTGCATCATTTAACAATTTCTTCAAATCTGAAAGTTTTTTAGTTTGTTTTACCTGGAGTTTTTTGCCTGCTAATACATGTATCCTTCTACTTGGCAGAGCTTTCAGGCATACCACAAGATGTTATCAATCGACTTATTCCAGAGCATGCTCGTAAGCAGAATACATTCATGGCGTTGCACACCTAGCACCTGCTGCAAAAATCCTTTGCTTGTAACTGTAATTCCACTTCCTATTTTCTTGATATCAACATATGTATAAAAAGAAAAAAAAATATACATCTATTCTTGTCTTCAGCTTCCTTTTTGTGTGCATGTCTCAAGAAGAATTTTTTCAGGACAAAATCTGGGAACTTGAGACACTTAATTTTACTGTGCTGGTAAAGGTTTTTTTGTGATGTTATATCTGAGACGACTCTAGCGTATGGTGTACATCTATAAAAGGAAAATATTAGAGTCAAAGTAACAATTCATAGGTGGTTGATAACTGATATCAGAGTTAAGAGGAAAGGTATCCTTCGATGAGTGGGGAAGTTCTTTCTCGCATTACGAATTCAGGTGAATGTGAATAGGTGTATAAGATAAACATGCCACTTGTAGGGGATTATGATAATGGGTAGAATTTGAAATGAGTGCATCTAGTTACAGCTTGAACGATCTTTAACAAAAAGATATATTCATTACCAATATAAATATGTAGATATGGAACTCGATAAAATGGTTTCATAACTTGGAAAGAAGGGGTGTTTTTTCATAGAAGGGGTTGCAGTGATTATGTTTGGGTGATTGTTTAATAAAAACATAGGTCCTTGTGTTTCAAGTTAATGTCAGAAGGGCAAGAAAGTTGATGAACAGGAGGAGCAGGCGATTGAAGCTTTGATGATGGACAGTCATGACTAAAACGACTTCAAAATTCTGATCAACATGAAAGGTATGATGATCTGAACACCTCTAATCAGTTAAATGGAAGTTATGTATGAAAATGAGATGCAATTATTCAATCGAATTTAAGTTCATCTAAGACCGTTTAGAGATTGAGGATTAGTTGAATTGAGGTTGAGTCTTTTTTAAAATGCATAGTTTATTAGTGTTTACTAGTATTTCCTTATTCATATTAATGGTCAAATTATCATTCCTTTTTACTGATTAAACAGATGATTGATTGTATTCTACACGTGCTAAAACTGGATTTTGACCATATTATTTAATTTATCAATAATTATTGCTTCACATATGAAATTCATCATGCCAGTGAAGGTATTATTGAAGATGATATAAGTTTTTCATCCTAACTATACAGTAAAATGATATATTAACATTTCACTTTTACATTGCAATAAAAAAGACACACACGTGTGTGTGTATATATACATATATATACACACATTGTGATAATCAAATCATATCATATCATAATTGATAGAATCATTAATTTGAAATTTAAATTTAAAATGAAATTAAGGTTCTTTCATATCTGTTAAACATCATCTTTTGAAATGGACAGGAAACATTTAATAATTAAGCAGTTATTTTATAATTTAAAATATGATCTTAATCATTTATTTTAGATCGAATCAGTAGAATTATTTCAATATAAATATGATATATGACGATGATTAAATTGACATTTGAAGGATCCTGAGCCCTATTTTAACTTTCAAGAATTCCCTCACACATACGCAGAAGTATCAAGTCAAAGTCTATAGCTTTACACACACGCTTGCGTTTAATAAAAATATTTATCAATGGAAATTGCTACGTGATTTACGCTTTGCCAGACTCTGCCGGCTACTGGAAAATTCTTCAATCCACACAGTCCCTAATTCAACTCTTTTGGATTATTATGTTAGTAATTATATGTTAATTATCACAGAGTCTTTTATCTCAAATCGTCAGGGTTATCAAAATTAAGTCATTGTTTTAATACATGTTTAGACATACTTTTCTATTATAAGAAAATTTTATGAAAATGATTATACAAAAGATTGAAAAATATATCCTTTTATAGTGAATATCTATTTATTTATTTGATCAATTTTTATAAAAAAATTTGAAAAAAATTAAAAATTAAATCTATAAAATTGAAATTGAATCAAAATTATTAAAAATCAAATATATTATTTTAAATACTCATATAAAACAACATCATTTTATAATTTTTTGATTTTTTAAATATCTCTAAAATAATAAATCAAAAATCAAAAAAATTCAAATATCACCAATTCCATCCATCCTTCGATTTTTGATAATTTTTGCCTGAAAAATTTCCTAAAAATGATATCTATTGTAATACTATTCATAAGTCGGATCTTGAGAATATATACACTACACACAATAAGCATACAAGAAAACACACGTTATCCAGCTACTAGTTTCTTTGTAGAGATCATCCATGGCGGCAGAGAACTGCCACCACCCATCAAATCTCTTAGGCACGACGATTAATCAAGATCAAGATATCACAGAAACCATTAGTAGTAAACAACCAAAAACCTCAGGCAGTAAGTGGGACAAGTACTTGAACTATCAAGGTTATTGGCTTGAAAACACTCGTGGCAATTTAATGATAGTTGCTACTGTTATAGCATCCATGGCTTTTCAAGCTGCAATGAACCCTCCAACTAAAGATGATGGTGATGATTCTCAATGCATACCCAGAGCTGTAAAAGATGAAATCATGAATAAAAGATTGCTTCAAGCCGGAAACTTGGCAATTTCATGCATCAACAAGTATAATGATCAAGCATTTATCGTCTGCAACACGATATCTTTCTCTGCATCTTTTACTATAATCTTTTTGCTTACTGCACTTCCTCTTAGAAACAGGTTTTCTTTATGGGTTTTGCTTGTAACAATCAGTATTACTTTGTTTTTCACTTCTGCTACTTATATAGTCTCCATTAGCATAGCTCAAGGGAAGTCAAAGCGACATCAAAGATTTAACAGGGATGTTGTTTTGTATTATATGATGTTTTGGGTTGTGTTGGTTCTTCTTGTTGTTGTTTTTCTTCTGTTGAGGGTTTTGTTTCGGCTGCTTATTGGTGTCTTCGATATCATAACGAGGAGGAAGCAAAAGAAACCTGCGGCTATGGAGCTACCAGCAACAAGTCATGTTTAAGCAACAAGAAGCATTACAGTTATAGCTCGTACATACTTGGTTGGGATTAAACATCATTATCACTATCAAGAAAGCTGGAGATCAAATACTAAATCAAGATGTAGCTATTTGATTATAAGATGTTTAGATGAATTTGTGTATCTTGATACAGCTATTTGTATATTATAATGGATGATGTTGACTTTGGCATTAACCGGTGGACGAGTTCTTGGAGTTACACAGCCAAAGGAAGAGATCAAGAAGTTCGAAAATATCAAATGGTTGCACGATGAGCTTAAATTCAGAAGAGATTGAGAAAGTTGTGATCTTTAGTTGAAACATAAACCAATAAAAGAATGATCATCACTCTTTATCATTCATTCATCAACAGTTGCATGACTTGGCTCTCAACCTGGAACTAAACGAAGAACCGAGAATTATCCAAACTCTCATCGATTGACATTGGAAATGGATAGACTTGACTCGACCTAACCCCAGCTTATTCCGAATGCAATTCGATCACCAGTTCATGCTCAAAAAACTGCTGTTATTCTTGATGGTAAAGAAATGGAAATAAACATGTCACAAGATTGGAATACAAAACATTTCCAACAAAAAAGTGACAACAGGGTATTTCTGTATTTGATTCTTTCAACTGACCGGATCCCAGACGATTAATTTATTTATCTTCCTTCAGCAAATTGTTTCCGGGGAAGTGCTCTCCACCCAATGTCGCACCGATAGAAACCTCCGGGCCAGTTGATTTCCTCAACCGCCCGATATGCCTTGTCTCTTGCCTCTTCGAGATCTCTTCCTTTGGCTGTAACCCCAAGAACTCGTCCACCGGTAGCAATGTAGTTTCCATCTGCGTCCAAGGCAGTTCCGGCATGGAATATCTTAACTGTTGGAGCCACAGCTTCAGCTTCTTCAAGATTCCTGATAATAGTCCCCTTCTCATAAGACCCAGGATAACCTTTACTTGCCATTACCACCACCATGGCTGACCCTGGAGACCAGTTCAGGGTTACTCCACTAAGCTCTCCTCGACAAGCTGCAAGCAGAACTTGTGCCAAATCGGATTCTAATCTAACCATTAATACCTGCATACAAAGACGGTTGCTTTACGTTTGTTCATAGGAAAATAATCACAGGTCCTCTGGGTTTTTTAACTAACCTGGCACTCTGGGTCTCCAAAGCGTACATTATACTCGATTAGCTTAGGTAAGCCGGACTTCTTCTCAATCATTAATCCAGCATAAAGAACTCCAACAAACTTGCAACCTTCTGCCGCCATTCCTCTCACAGTCGGGAGAATGATAGTTTCCATGACAGCTGACTGAAGTTCTTTTGTTAATATGGGTGCCGGAGAGTATGCCCCCATTCCACCGGTATTCGGCCCTGTATCACCATCCCCAACACGCTTATGGTCCTGGGCAGATTCTAAGGGAATAGCAACCTCTCCATCAACCAGTGCAAAGAAAGACACTTCCTCTCCTTCCAAAAATTCCTCAACAACGACACGGCAACCTGCAGATCCAAAAGCACCTTTCACGAGCATCGAATCAACTGCTTCATATGCCTCCTCTAATGTTATAGCAACAACTACTCCTTTCCCAGCAGCCAATCCATCTGCTTTGATAACAATAGGTGCTCCCTGAGCCTTAATATATTCTTTTGCAGCAGACGAATCAGTAAATGTTTGGTACTGCAAGAAATGAAGAAACATTACACGAAGAGTTTCTACTTCAAAGATGAAAAAACTATAAAATACACACAAAAAAATACCTTAGCAGTAGGAATATTGTACTTGTCGCACAAGCTCTTCATAAAGTTCTTTGAACCTTCTAAGGCAGCTGCCTCTGCTGATGGACCAAAAGCAGGAATTCCAGCTTTAACTAGATCATTAACAAGGCCAGAAACCAAAGGAGCCTCTGGTCCAACAACAACCAATCCTACACCCCATTTGCCGCAGAAAGAGATCACGGCTGCACTATCAGAGATATCAAGGTCCGGAATACATGTAGCATTCCCTGAATTAGAAATCCCAGCATTGCCAGGTGCACAAAAGACAGCATCACAAGAAGGTGATCGCTGCAAGGCATAGCAAAGTGCATGTTCTCTTCCTCCTCCACCAATAACCAATACAACCACCCTCTCTACTGCAACATTAGCGGAAAGATAATGATCAGTGATTGACAACGCAATGAATAGCAGATGCTTCTGCATATTCAATCTTACAAATCAAAATTGCAGCAAATGATTATAACTCAGTTAGCAGTTCTAAAAGAAAACGCATTTGCTTTGGTTATAACATAGAAATCTAACTAGACTTGAAATCTTCTTGCCCTTGTAGACAACTACGAAAGGAATTAAACGTTGAAGAGAAAAGGGAACAGCAAATTACTCTTCAATTATCAAAACCTCCATAAATTCGCATTCATTCATAACCCTTTTCACTATAAGCGTATAGGCTGACCAACAGTGGAACAACAGTAAATAGTGCCAATTCTGCATTTGGTGATTCCTGCATCAATGGATTTGCTATCTTTTCTTAACAAACAAAATGCTCCAATACCCAATAATATCCCATATCCAGAAACAGCAAAAAGAACATAAAAACGCAAACTTTTTCCCAAATATAACAAAACGAATCCATATCCGAAAAAAAAAAAACAGTTCTTACCAGAAGCACCGTTGCCATGGGCATCACCTAAAACAGAGGATTCTGATTTCTGGGCAGAACTCTTGAAGACGGAGGAAAATGATCTAGAGCCATTGATTACATAGCCAGAATCCCTATTCTTACCATTGCAGCTCAAGGAAGAAGAAGAAGAAGAAGAAGAAGAAGAACTCCTCACAAACAAAAAGGAAGAATTGGTAAAGAGCGAGCTGAAACTGTTAGATAACTGATAAGAACTACCAGAACAGTGGGTGTTGGTGTTATCGGGTTTAAGCGAAAGTACAAAGCTTGAAGCAACAGAAGCCGTCATGTTATCTAATCTCAGACAATTGAACAACGAAAAGGAAAAGACTTTCCTCCTGGTTTGGAAGCAATCAGCAGGGTTTAAGGATTGGGTTGGGGGTTTCTTAATCTCTTTTGAAGGGTAAAAGGCAAGAGCGATCAGTGGGTAATCAGCAACGGTTAAGGAGGGTCTGAAAGAGGAGGAAAAACCGAAGGCAAAGGAAACAGGGTGCCATTCCAGAGTGCGGAGCTCACTGTTTAATGAGGCATTGAAATGAGCAAAAAAAAAAAAAAAAAAGAAACAGAAGAATTTGGACTCTTTTTTTCTTTTTGGAACGTTATAACAAATTACCGATTTATTTGGAATATATAAAAAATATCTTATTATTATTATTATTATTATTATGTAATATTATGGAAATATTCGATCTTTTTCTTTAGTTTTTTAGTTTTCAAATTTTTGATTGATTCCTTTTAATTTTGAGATATTTTCAAATATATTAAAAACTAAAAAAAAATAATTATAAGAATAATAATTTTTAATTTATATTTTTTATTGTAATGTTTAATGCTTTTATAATCATGATAATTTATCTTAAAAATAAAATTTTTATGCTAAATTTATGATAATATTGCAGTAAAATATCTTTGTAGCTTATTATAAATCTATCTTAAATATTGGAAACTTTATTTTTAAAAAAAATATTTATTATGTTTATTATTTTTCTAAAAATATTTTATTTTTAATATTTTTTAATTTTTAATGTATAAATAGAGATTTGTATCAATGATTTCGTGACTCAGATAAATAAATCAAACTCATTTATATGTTATACAGGCAGAATTGAGGCAGTAGCAGGCTGGGAGTGGTGGCTGCATCAAGGCTCCATGAAAATGAAACCTCGGATTCCCCACGGCTGGTTAGACTCGTGATGCAGATGGGCTGTAGCCTGGGCTTCTTCCTCAAGCCTGAGTCGTTTCGGCCTGTTTCGTTGGTTCAGTATGGGTCGGGGTGGGGTACGCAAGAGGCAGCACGTGATCGAAGGACCACCACAGTGAAAGCGAATGGCCAAGTCTGGGGAGGGAATCTTCCTGTATTCACATATCTTAATTTCATTAAAGATTATTAATTATTAATATATGGTTTGATATTTAACACAAGATTAATATATATAATTATATAATTAATATATTTATAATAAACTAACCAGTGATCCTGATCATATAGTCCAACTACAAATCCAATCATGTCCTTCTTACCTTACTACAACAAGGAAGTTCGATTTCAAGTACATGTATTAACCTCCTCCTCCTCCTCCTCCGTGACCAAGCAATAATTTTATTCATTAATTTAATTAATTTCAATAAATTTAAGAAAAAGTATCATAAAATTTAAATTTTATTTATTTATTTATTAGAATTTGCATCATTCCACCTTCTAATATAAAGATTTACAAAATTAAGAAAATAATGAAATTAGAAGCAAAATAATAATGTGGGAAAAATTCTTAAAATCACATAATGGAGAGAGTTCTTAACCTTTCATCACTCTATCATGGTTTGAGTGTTGGAAAGGAGATTGCTATGACCCACCTTCATTCCCTCCCCCTCCCCTCCCCTCCCCTCTTCTTCTTCTTGTCTTTGCATCTCTATCCCTTTATATATATTGCCAAGAACACCATCTCAGGCCCCTTTAGCTCCCACCCTTCTTTCTTTTATTCTTCTTTTTCCTGTTTTTGCTTTCATCTTCTTCTTCACTCTTCTTTTTTTATCAAGATTTTCCCAATAAATAAGATCCACTCAAGAGAACCCCAAATGAAAGGGTGTTCCAAGAGCAAACCCACTAGCTCAACACCTTCAACAACCAATGTTATGGATCTTTCAGATCTTTTAACATCTCCCGAACTCATTCATCATCGTACCAAGAGTAATGGAATGGCTAGAAGTAACCATGCCAACAAGAAAGATTCATTTCTTGGATTGCAAGAAGAAGAAGCAGAAGAAGAATATCATCATCATCATCATCAACAACAAGGGTATAAGAAAGAAGATGATAAGATGTTTAGTGTGAAGTTGAAAAGAAACTCTTCGATCTCTTCAACTTCTGCTTCTGCTTCAGCACTTCACACAGCAATGAAGAAAGCTTTCTCCATGAAAAGATCTTCATCGGTTTGTGAAAGATACAGTAGAATCCATGACCAGTCTATTACTTTATCATCACCAACACATGATGAAGATGATGATCATGGTCCTGCAGACATCACAACAAGCGAACCGACAAGATCTTTAAAGAGTACAAACAGCAGAAGCAGGATCTTTAAAGCATGTAAGAAACTCTTTGGAATCTAGGGCAGTTTTCTTGTTCTTTAATCAAATGTACTGCACTTAGCAGTTGCTTGACTCTTATGTCATATTATTCTGCCTTGATGAACATTCAAGATTTCCAATTTCCAGCACTACTTTCAAATCACGTTTTCCTTCTTCTTTTTCTAACTCATTCTTTCTCATTTCAATTATAGAAAAATCGATTAAAAAACTTAAATCAAATTCATTCTAAGTAAACGCTAGAATCAAAACAGTAGATGTTGTCACCTAAACTTCATGGATTCCCTTTTATCCACATATTGTGCAATACTTTGGTCCCCATTCCATGGCAGATAAAAATAAAAACGGGTTGGCTTCATTTGTCCTTATCAATATTTGAAGAGGTTTATATGCCTTTTTATTCTCATGTCTTTATTGCTTACTGCTTCTTATGGTCCTTTCAATTTTTCTATCCAGGTTTATAAATTATTTGAAAAATATTTATATTATTACATTTTGATTAAGTATTATATAGAAGCCAGAACATAAATAAAATTAATAAATCAATTTTAATGTAGATATTTTTTTAGCAAAATAATAAAAAATAATTTAATTTCAAATAAATCATAGCATCTCCTATACTTAAAAGCTAGTAAAATGAATCATAGTAAATAATAATTCAGATTATTATTATTATTATTTGATTAAAATAAGTAAAAGGATTTTTGAAAAGTCAAAAATAGGCATAATTTTTGTAAAAATTATAAAAAAATTTTTGAGTTTAATAAAAATTTAATATAGAGTTTAAACTGTTAATTTATTCATTTACATAAACTTAATAGTAAAAAAAACAAAACCCATTATTTTTAATTATCTCATAAGCAAATATGCCGTGGGCCGGGTTTAAAGACTTGGACAATAAACATAAAGCTAGTGGCCCATACTCAGGCCCAAGCCCAATCCTATAATAAGTTAATCTCAATCTGTTTATTTTTCCCATTTTTAAAATTAATTTATCATCATAATATTAACTTTTTTAATAATTATTTTAATAAAATTGTACGTATAACAACAACAATTATAATGTTTAAATGCAAAGTGAATCCGGATATAGACGGCCGTTTCTCGGTTGCCCAGCTAAACATTGCGGCTGATGTAGGCCCACTACTATTCCTCCTATCTCGAGGCTCTTTTGCCACGTAAGCCCTAAATCAGCGGGTCCCACTCACGTATTAAAAGGAGGTCCAGATTCAGGCTTGGCTTGCTACCCTGCACGCTTGATTGTCTCGCGTTAAAGGCTTGACACGTGGTATGCGGTTCTATTTCGGTAGATTCTCTTCGGTTATTTGATTCTCGCTGAAGCTAAATTGATGGAGATAGGTGACACGTGTGCTCTCTCTCTCCACATTATTTAAAAATTGTCTAATATTATTATAAAAATAATAAATAAAATTTATCATTTTTAATTATTTTATTTTATAAATATCTAGTTGATCTTATGAAAAATTTGAATTAAATTAAATAAATTAAAAATTAAATCTATAAATTTAAATTGAAATTATTAAAAATCAAATAAATCAAAAAGTTAACAAAATTTTTAAAAATCAAAAAATGAACCAAAAAAATAAACTAAATTATCTATAATAATCAAAATCAATGTAAAACAATATTATTTGATGATTTGATTTTTGATTTTTCTGTTACTAAATATAAATATATATACTGAATCAAAAATTAAAAATTTTATTATTATAATTGAAAATAAAAATAAAAAATAAAAAAATTCCAAAATTATCAAATATTATTAATTTAATTAATTTTTTAAAATTTTAATAATTTTTACTAACGGCTATATATATATATATATATATATATGTACCATAATATGGGATATTCAATGGAATATTCCATTTAAAGATAGAAATAATAATAACAAAAGGCAAAATTTGTGGAAATAAGGATAAGTATATACTGTCACAATAAAAATTCGTTTAAATAATGAATAAAAATAAATTCCATATTTCAATATATATATATATATATGTATGCGTGTATATTGTAGAATGGGAATTGCGAAGACAGAGAAGAGGGAAAAAACAAACAAGAGAATGGGTGAAAGGGGAAAACTGCAGCGTCATCATCAGAAGAGTGGAATGCAACCCAACAAACTTGTGTGGCTACCGCACAATTAGGATTTTCAATTTTTCTTCCTTTATCCCTTATTTTCGCTTTTATTTATATCCTCTCTGCGTATCCATCTTCCTCTACGCCGTAAATCTCCTCTCCTCCTTCTCCTCCTTATTTAATTACTGCTTTTTCCTCGGAAAATAATCATTTGACACCAGAAGACTCTTGTTTGATTCTTTTGATCGCCGTTTTTTCGCCTGTAATTTCCGATTTTCTCTTGCTCATTAATTGCTTTTTTTCTTGAAACGTCGGAGGTGTTGATTGAGTTTTCTTTCATGGAAATTCATTTGTTTATTTATTTATTTATTTTTTGCAGTGGAAAAACTAGGCAAGGGCGAGTTGGAGAAGATTGCAAATAACGATAATAATTAGAATAGAAGAAATGTCGACTGAAGCCGCGGCCGGTGGTGTTGTTGGAGAGGACGCCGGTAGTGGAATATCATCGTGCAGTTCGTCACCGAAGAGTCGAATGAAGTTTATGTGTAGTTATGGCGGGAAAATCATGCCTCGACCTGCCGATGGCCACCTTAAGTACGTCGGAGGTGAGACACGTGTCATCGGCGTTCCCAGAGATATTACCTTCTCAGGTGCTTTTATCATTATTTACTATCATCGGCGGTTTTAGAGTTGATTATGATTATTATTCTAATTATTTATTCTTTAATTTTCAATAAATTTTTTCCAAATCTTTTTATTTTAAAATCTTCCTGCTTTCATATATGATCATTTTTTTTAATACGACGTGTGTTTATGAATTATTAATTCCTTCATTCAGGTGGTTGAATATTTTTGCAAATAATCCAAATATGAACCCTATTTTCATAATCCATTATTCATGTGAACTCCCAATTTATTATATAGATATTGTGATTTTATATTTTATTTAAATATTTTTTATCATTCAGATTCAGAATTGGTATATGTAGACCATGATATTTTCCGGAATTTTTAGTTTTTATTTGACTATAATAAGGATTGAATTCAGGGTAGATCAAAGCAATTACGTTTTAATCTTGAATATCATTCAATTTGACTTTGTTAATGCTTTTCATGTTCAGAATTAATGAAGAAGCTCGCATCGGAATTTGAATGTGATATGATCCTCAAGTATCAGGTCATACCTGAAGAATTTGATGTCTTGGTTTCGGTAAGAAGTGATGAGGATCTGAAACATATGCTTGACGAATGTGATCGTCATGAAAATGATGGGGGAACAACAAAGCTTCGAGCGTTCTTATTCCCTTCTGCTCGTCTAATGTCTGACAACCAGAATGGCCATATGAATCATCCTCATGCAATGGAACAACGTTACATTGATGCCATCAATAACACAATTCGATCCAGTTATAGACTCCTCCCTCCTATCACTGCAACTCGCCCTTCTAGCCTCTCTTCTTGCTCTTCTCCCAAAGACAATTCCCCTGATGATAATGTCCCTCATGACGCTAAGACTTTCATGAGTAGCTACCATGGTAGTGGATTTCCCATGCATAAAGTACATAGCTCACCTAGTCTTTACAATCTCGGTAATCCTCACCATCAAGGCAGTGGTGGAGGCAGCAGTAGCGGTGGCAATAGTCACCATTATTATCCTCCCCATCACCATCCCCATCAATATCACCATCCCCATGCCTATCAGTCTTCTTCAAGGCCACCTCATGAACATCACAGATTATCACCATCTTTGCCGGTGGGATGGCCGGATTTTGGGAGGACAACTTTTGCTCCCATGAATCAATACCATTCCAATGTACACGGCGGAGGGAGTCCAAATCTGCCTTATAATTGGAGCTCAAGTGGGCATAATTTTGGAAGCGGGAACTCCATCAGACATGAACATGCTGCTTTTGGGTGTAGACCAACTGAGAGGTTGGAAAGTCTTCCATCCAGTCCCAAGAAATGGCTTCTTGAGTAATGCTTGGTGACATGAAGCATGGATTTTGGATGTCAACTAAGTTTAGAAAAGCAAACAAAATCAACATTGTAAATATCAATGATGCAATGGCGATGCTGATGGAGAAAGCCTGAGCTAGTTTAGTAAAGCGGTGATCGATTTAACCATCTAACTTTAAGACTCTAAAATGATGATGGTCTATAAGATTTCTTTTCACTTAAACTTCTCTTTTAACTACTTTCAAAAAAAAAAAACACTTGTATAATTTTATATCCATGTACATATACTTTAATAAATAATATCTATTTATAAGTTAATTTATATATTTTTACATTTTTTATATTTAATATATTATTTGGTCAGTTAAATTAATTCAATTCATAAATTATGATTAATTGTAATTTTATTATGGATAATTATACCCGTATTATTTTTTTAGTAAGTGATTAATCTATTAAATTGATTGAAAAACTATAATTAGTTGAATATTATAATTAATTTCTATGTATGTACTTGATATAAATTATAATTAGACGTACTTTAGCATTTATGGTAAAATAATTTAATTTATTTAAAATTAAAGAAATTTATAGTAAAATAATTAAAAATAATAGATAAAAATTAAATTGAATGATTTTAAAATTAAAAAATTATCTCGTTCAATTTAAAATATAAAAACTTGAATTTTTAAAATTAGAACCAACCTTTGCTATTTACGGAGCTATTAATTAAAATTTATTGATTGATTAAGTATTATTTTAAATTAATTAAACAATTAATTATATTAAAAAATTATTTAATCGTAATCGATTCAGCGAATGGCGGGCGCTCTCCCAAGCCATAGAAACTTGCAGCGTGAAGCACAAATTAGATGAGTGGGGCGTGGATTTTGACATTCTTGTCAACATTCATAATCCAACCAACCCAAAACACAGAAAAGTAAAATAAAATATATTTTTCTTTTATTTAAATTTTAAAAAATTCCAATAAATTAAATTCTCTTTTTAATCAAAAATTCCAATAATTTGATTATTAAATACAATAATATATTCCATATAAAATTATAAAAGAATCTTCTTTTTGAATTTAATTTATTATTTTCAAAAAAGGTGAAAATTAATTTAATTTTTTTATTTTTAATATAAATCAATCAAAAATTCAATTTAGATTAAAAAAATTATTCATTTTAATTATATTTAACTATATATTTTTTAAATAAATTATTACAAATTTCAATTAATTTATCGGTTAATAAAATTAAATAGGAAATTACTATAAATTTCAATTGATTTATCGGTTAATAAAATTAAATCCAAAAATCTAACTCAATTAGTAGTAAAATATAATTAATAAAATTATAATCAGACCAATTAACTATTAATCAAATGCTTATCTCTAATAAAACATCTGATTTTTATAATATTTTAATACTTTATATTATTATTAAAATAAAAAAAATGGACTGGCGGAAGAAGACGGTTGGTCAATATTAAGCTATTATTACATGTTTGGCTTCGAAAATAAAAAGGAAAAAATAATGAATAAAAAATAAAAAAATGAAAAAGCAAAGACCGCAGGCCACTCGTTTCCATTATACATTTTAAAAAGGAAAAGCTTTAACTAATCCTCATATTAATTAAAAAATTAATAAATATTTATAACTTAAATTACTTTTATTAATTATATCCAATTATATATTTTCCATAAAATTACCTTTATGTTAATCTAATTATTAACTAATTAATATTATATTATTTTAAATAATAATTATTAATTATCCTCTCTTTTTAATTATTAATTTCCCTTATTTTATAGACAGTAATAGTATTATTATTATTATTATTAGTATGCTTATTAAATTATAAAATATTATTTTAGAATTTTAGAAAATAATAAATTGTACTAAAATAGTAATATTTAAGAATATGCGAAGCTTTTGTGGGAAACGGATATTCATTTTCCTCATTTGTTAGTTTCTCTGAGAATCTCAGTCGTCGCTAAGCTGCAGACAGCGCAGGGAGAAGAAGGAAGGAAGGAAGGGAAGCAGAGCCTGCGATGGGACATGGAAGCTCCAAAGGCTTTTCTTCTGAAGAAGCTGAAGAAGACCACGACTCGCATTCGCAGTCGCGTCGTTCTCGATTGAAGCAGAAACTTCATATCCACCGTCCTCGTTTTCGTCGCATCTTTCGTCGTTCTAATGGAAACGGCTCTTCTTCCGGTGGTTCTTCTTCTTCTTTTCTTAAACTAGTTTCTGCTGAGGATTTTGCTGGAATCGCTCTCCTTACTCTCAACAGTGTATGCCGCTCTCCTCTGTTCTTAGTTCCTTATGATGCATTATTTGTTGTTAATTATATTACTTTAAAAAAATTTAAAATTTGAGATGTGCTGACTCTCCTTTTTTAGGCGGAGATGAGTTTCAAAGACAAGTGGCTTGCTTGTGTTTCCCTTGGAGAGAAAACTTTCCGTACAAATATTTCTGATCAGTTATCTCTCTCTCTCTCTCTATGATTCTAATTTTATGGCTAATTTTTTCAGCTCAATTTTTTCCAAAAATATCTCAGTTTGCCTGCAACTTCAGGAAAATCATGATCGTTTTCGTTTAAAGTGATTTGATGTTTGGAGATCAACTTTTAAGCTGCTTCACCTCCAAAAGTCCATCCTACAAAAAGTTTCCTCTTGAAGTTTCTAATATCTGCATTCTTTCTTCTCTCTTTCTTTTTCCTTTTATTCGTTTTGTGAAAAGCTACCGAGCCTTTTTTTTGAAGTTCCATAGGTATTAACTTTATCTTTTTTCTTTGTGCTGCAGAACAACAACGCCTGTTTGGAATTCAGTGAGTACTTTACCAACACCCTTTTCTCCCCTTTTTATTCTATCACGTGCTACGTCCCTGTGATGATTCATATTTTTCATTCTGATGGTTAAGTTTTGAGGTTTAAAAATATAATTTCCTGGCAAACTATGATGTTAACGTGTTCATTGTTACGATGTATCGCTCTGTGCTTTTTTCCTCTTGAATTGCAGAAATTCAGTTGACGTGCCTTCATATCTATGATCTCTAATTAAATTCATTGATCTTTGATGCTGCTAGACTAGTTCATCCGTCTTTTTCCCGGTTTTTTCAAATTATCTGCTAGATTTGCTCATGTAGCTTCTTCTAATTTTACTCAACTTGTGTTCTTTGTGGCATGAAAAATTCCATTTGCAGATTTTTTATGAATATGCCTTTCCTTTCTTCTCACATGTCTCTAGAATGTGGATGTATTTGTTATACCCATTCTCTGTCTTAACAAGCAAACACCGCATATTTATCGATTGATTGTTCGGTTATGTAAATTTTACTGTTTCTTTTAATTCATGAAAATTAAATTGTTCTTTCTTGCACAGGAAAAGAAGCTTCTTTTGGACAGAAATGGACCTCATGTTGCTAGGATCTCTGTCTTTGAGGTGAGCATTTTGTTACATATGATCTCTGTCTTCGCGTTATTGATCATTTTCCATTGGTTTGAAATTAGTTCTGTTACAAGAGTGTGGTGTGTGATTGTGTTATTTATTGTTTTTATCTTTATTTTAACATAATTCCTATATGTTACAGACCAACAGAATATCGAAGAACAATCTTGTCGGTTACTGTGAGATTGATCTACTCAAATTTCTAACACAGGCAAGTTACTGAATCATGATCGACTTATAAATGTAATTTTGTATGAATATATAATTCTTTTTTGTATTAAGCTTTTCACTTGCTTTTTTAGCTTATAGAACTGATACTACATACTGGTGAAGAAACACTGGTGTTAAAAGAAGTTTAATGCATACTTTTAAAGGAAGTATGGAACTTCTGCGATTCGCATGTTGATAGCATTGCAGCGTGAAAAGTTAGAAATCAAAATAAAGAATCACTATATTAGAACTTCAGCAGCATTTCCTAAGCTTTTACATAACTACCATCTGTATATTGCAGCAGCATTGTTTACTTTGCATGTTACATGCAAGCCCATTGTGCGTATTACATGCCAGCCGTTCTACTTTCTAATGATTTTAACAATCCTAGTAAAGTTAAAAGTAAATTTACCTCACCTGCTAATTTTTTACATGCTCAGGACTTGGTAAAAGAGTAAATGTTTTTGAAAAATTAAATCAGATTTAGGTTATAAGGATTTGAACTGTAATGGCTGTTGTATAAGAATCTGTATAGCTTACAACAGAGGTTCTAATTGTGTTTTCAGAGAAGTCTGTTATGTAAAATGATGATATGTAAACCTGTTAAGGCCATTGTACTTATGTTGCATCAATCTAGTGGGTTGACATCCAGTATTTAAATTTGCTGCCTATCCCGCATGCAATGAATAACAAAGAGAATAACCATGGAACTCACAAAAATTAACTTCATCGTAGGCTGCTCAAAATCATAGATCAATTTCCTATGTTTTCCATGCTATTGATAAAAATATGCTACAACCACATCGCATCTTTTTTGTAATATGTTTCTGTATTAGCTTGAAAAACCATCTTTTCCCCCTACAATAAAGAAACAAGATATCTTGTATTGTTCATATGGATCCACCTCAAAATGCATGACAGACGATGGATTAAGGATAATTATTTTGAATCAAGCTTTTGATTATTTTTTTGTGGCCGAAATATGCTCAACTATTAGTTATGGCTGCTCAAAAGTGGGCCCACCTGACACTTCTCGATTATTATCAATAATATTCTCTTAGCTGTCTCTTGACGTGGATTTACATGATTTTATAAATGCTTTGCTTACAATACAGTGCATGTTGTAATACGCTTGGTGTGTTGTTTTCAATTAATGGTTGTTTTGCCACCTGATCATTCAAGTAGATTTTGGTTTTGATCTGTCGCTGAAATTGGAGAAATTAAGGTGTGGTTGATGATAACGGGATGTGTTCCAAATTTGGCATGAACAGTGTCTATCTGTTTTCTTTCGCATGAACTGTTTCTATCACTTTACTTCTCTTTTCTTTCCTATTTTTACCTTTGTCTTTTTCTTTGGTTGCGCTGTTGCAGGATTCAGATTCTGACTCCAAAGTCTTTGACCTTCTTGATCCTTCATCATCTAATATAGTTGGCAAAATTTCTCTTTCTTGTTCTGTCGAGGTGCAGTTTGCAACTTATCATTTAGTTGAGTGATTGAGCTGGACTGTTTTCTTTCCTTTTCTTCTTTAACATCTGGAGACATTCACAGGATCCAATTGAAACCGAGAAAAGATTTGCTAGACGCATCTTGGAAATTGTGGTATGATATGTCTTAAATTTAAGTTTATTGGCTATTAAAAATCTGTTGCATGCAAAGTCACGAGGTTGTCAACTCATGTCAATGGAAACATTGTGTTGAACGGACTTAAATTAGTGTTGACTATTTATCTAAATTTGTCAAAACAAGTGTATAACCTTTACGAAGAAGATGTCCGGGTCAAGTTAATTGATTCGTCAACTTGATAATTACTTTTTCCATGTGCAATTATTCACTATCTAGATAAGAACAAACTGAATGTCTTACTTGTGAGCGACTAACTTCAATAATGATAAGGATGATTAGCTCTTTGTTAGAGTTATCTCACACTGCTAGTGACCAACAACTAAATGTGTTAACGGGCTTATAAGTTGTAAGTTTTGAGGCTCGACCATTCAAGTGACTAGTTCTATGCATTTTGGATATGGTTGGTCTAAACCTGATAGGGCTCAGTGTAGTTCAAATTAATATTGTTAATGGACTTAATAGTTTGCTCTTTCGTCTGTCACCTCCTATCTTCCTTAATATGGTGATGGAGCATGTTGGACCTAGACTATTGATTCGTGGATGTTCTGTCTGGATATCCATCCGAGCAGCCTGGTTTGGTGTAGCTGCTGCGTTTCGAAGAAGTGTTTGGACATTTATTTCAAGTGACAACCAATTGAACTTTGTTGTAGATAAGATTAGCTATTGTAGATTAGATTTCTTATCTGATTAGATTTCTTATCTTATCCTAGATTCTCTACCCATACTCTTATCTTCTCTACCCATACTCTCTACATGTATAAATAGAGTACTCTAATGAATGAAATAATGA
>CANYBF011416756.1:0-10220 GCA_948192965.1 Dalechampia spathulata | reverse complement strand
AATATTATGTTAATTAATATTAAAGCATTCATTTTCTAAATTTAATAAGATATATATTAAATAAAAAATTATTTTATTATTTTTATTTATTAGATTAATCTTTATATCTATTTTTTATAAATTTTTAAAAGTAATATTTATTTTTATATAAATTTAAAAAATAATATTTATCTTTCAATTAAAATTAAAAAAGTAATACTTATCTTCATGTAAATTTTAAAAAACAATATTTATCTTTGAATTATTAAAATTAAAAGGGGAGGGGTAGACTTGTATTTTCACTTCCCCCCTCTTCTCACTTTTAATATGTATATGATATTTAAGTTTCATATGTGTTTCACGTTAGTATAATTTATTTCACCTATTATTTTATCATAATTTTGTATTCTATTTTTTTAAAATTTTTTACCATAATAACATTTTTATAATTTGAAATTTATATTTATCATTTAAGTATTATATACTTGTAGAAAATATTATTTAATATTTTTATTCATGCTTATTAGGTGCTTCTAAATATCACTTAAAAATATTTTTCTGTAACTTTAATAAATATTTAATATTTTTTAAAAAATCAAAAATAATATTTTTATTTATATAATTTTATTATCAAAATTAGTTATTATAAATTAAAACTATTATTATTATTAGATAATTAAAATAAAATAAAATAAAATTAGTTTTTATAAATTATCTATTACAAATTTAATATAATTAGTATTTTTAAAATTTTAATAATTCAGATAATCAAATTATTTAAATCCTAAACAATTATAGGATTTCAATTGAAAAAGCTAAATTATAAATTAATAATATGAGATATTTTATAACTTTAATAAATACCTCATTATTTTAAAAATAATTATAAGTAATATTTTCCTTCAATAATTTTATAAATTAATCAATATAAATTAAAAATATTACTATTAAATTATTAAAATAAAATAGAATTAGTATTAACAAATTTAGATTATTTAATAAATTTTTATTTTCTTAAACTAATAATTTATAATAAAAATAATTCATATTTATATTTTATTTTGAATAAAATTCTTAAATAGAAATTAGGTATTATAAATTAAAATTATTACTATTAGATAATTAAAATAAAATTAAAATTAATTTTAATAAATTTAGAGGAATGGTAAAATCCATTTTATAATATTAATTATAAATTTATAGAGGTATGCTTAATTAATATTTTATAGTGTGAATTTGAAAATTTTAAGCTATATATTAATAATGTTAAATATTTTATAATTTTAATAAATATTTTATAAAATATAAAATAATTATTAATTAACAAATATAAATCAAATTAGTAGTATTTGTCTTTAAAATAAAATTTTTTTAGGTAAAAAATTAGATAATATAATAATATTAAACATTAAATATTAGTAATTAATAAATATAAATAAAATCAATTATCTTGGAATAAATTTTATTTAAACAAAAATAAGATAATATAATATAAAATATAAAATTATTAGTAGGTAACAAATTAAATCTTTTAGAAAATAATAAAATTTATGAGAAAGTGTAAAACTATTTTTTCCCTTACTTTCATCTTGTTTTAATATATTATGATGATAAAATTATCATTTTTACTTATTTTACTTCTCTTTTAAAATATTAGTTAAAAAAATTATAGATATATGCTTAATAAATCTATTTCGCTGGATTTTTATAATATGAATTTGAAAATATTAAATCATAAATTAATAATTTGAGATATTTTGTAACTTTGATAAATATCTCATATTTTAAAAAATTACAAATAATGTTATTATAAATTATTTGTTATAAATTAAAACTACTACTATAGGATAATTAAAATAAAATAAACTAAATTTTTATAAATTATCTATTTCAAATTTAATATAATTAGTATTTTCTAAATAGTAATAATTTATATAATCAAATTATATAAATTATAAATAATCATATGATTTTAACTAAAAAAGTTAAATCACATGTTAACAATTTGTGATATTTTTCAATTTTAATAAATACATTATATTCTTAAAAATAATCATAAATATTATTTTTCTTCATATAAATTTATTATTTCTTAAAAATAATCAATGGTTATAAATTAAAATTATTATTATTAAATTATTAAAATAAAATAAAATAAAATTTAACAAATTTAGATTATTTAATATAAAACTTTTATTTTCTTAAAACTAATTATTTATTAATAAAAATAATTCATATTTACATTTAATTTTAAATAGAGTTCTTAGAAAGAAATTAGTTGTTATAAATTAAAATAACACTACAGATAATTAAAATAAAATTAAAAGTAGTTTTAATAAATTTAAAGGAATGATAAAACTATCATTTCATTTGTTTCTCTTTGCTCTTATAATAATATTAAAAATTCAAAAAAGGTATGCTTATTCAATTTATCTCACATAGATTTCATAATATAAATTTGAAAATATTAATCTATATATTAACAATGTGAGATATTTTGTAATTTTAATAAATATCTATACAATATACAATAATTACTAATTAACAAATATAAATCTATTTATTTTTGAATAAAATTTATTTAGGTAAAAAATTAGATAATATAATATAAATTATATAATAATAAGTAATCAATAAAAATAAATAAAATTAGTAGTATTTATCTTTAAAATATTAAATATTAAATTATTAATAGCTAACAAATTAAATATTTTAGAAAATTATAAAATTTAGAGGGAAAGATAAAACTATTTTTTTCAATATCACCCTTCCCTCTTTTAATATAGTATGATATGCTTATTTATGTGATATGCTTATATTATTATTAGAGATATCTAAGATTATTTATAGATTTTATCTAATAATTTAAATTTAAAATAATTGACAAAATATTATATCTTAGAATAATATTTTACCAAAGTATCAATTCGTTTTATTTTTTTGGTAAAATATCATTTTTTTGTCAAAATTAAAAAAATATCAAAATTATCCTTCATGAACCATGATTATCGTTGAACATTGGAATCGAATGACTATTGATTGAATTTCAATCATCATTTAACAAACTTGATTAACTCTTAGCAAATTAACATATATAAATAATTTATTTAAATATTCATATGAAAAAACACATATAAATATTTTATTTGAATGTCTATATAAAAATATTATAAATATTTTATTTACTTTAAGATGTATTATTTTAATTTCTCTATATAAACTTATAAATTATTTTTTCCCAACATATGCATCATGTATTTTGAGCGTCTGTACATTTTATTGATACATATTATTTTTTTATTAACAAATGAGAATAAATATCAAAATCCCCAAGTAAATGATAACAATACAATTGAACAAGAATTAGAAGGATGAAAAATATAACACAAGAAATTTATAGTAGGTCGGTTAACAAATGTTTACATCCACTTACCCAAGCAAATAACTCAGGTTTTCACTAATCTTTTAATAAAGATTACAACCTCAGAATTACAATTCTAGTAACACCCAAGTATTTTTTCAAAAGTTCACACTAAACCCTTACAAAATGTATTCTCCCAAGGTTCACACAATACCTCATTCAATTACAACCTCTTCCTATCTCTCAAAATATAACTCAAAAAAAAAAGAATTGTAAATCCAAAAATCCTTTTCAAGGGATTTATAACTCAAGAAATTAAAAAATACATAAATCATATAAAAATGAGTTCAATAAAGAAATTAATGATCAATGATTAATTTCTTACCTATAATAAGGTTAATCTATAACAATACAAATTTTTTCTAGCTCAAATGACTATTGATGATGCAATAAATGCAAAAAGAATTATTTTAAAAAGTTTTAAAATAATGTTGAAAAAGCTATTTTAAGTAGGCGTACAACTGTACGCGCAGGTTGTATGACTGTACCATAGTCTAAACTAGTTTAGCATTAATTGGAAAGTAGTATTTATATGGTCGTACGATCAAATGATACGTTCATACCAAACCTACTACCAAAAATGCAAACTCAAGTAAAAATGTTCAAATGCACTTGGTACACTCATACCAATTAATGGTATCACTGTACACATCTTGAAAATTCATAAAACATGTCAAATATTAAATGAATTGCTTGTAAACATTAAAATAAATAATCATGGGGCCAACATACTTTATTAATAACATAAACATAGTTTGTTAACATCAAAACTAAGATCAAAGACCTCAAAATATAACAAATATATTTATACATATATAAAAATAATTGCTTACAAATATTAAATATCATATACTTATTAAAAGAGGAAAGCAGGAAGTGAAAATACAAGTCTATCTCTTCCCTTTAATTTTAATTCAAAGATAAATAATATTTTTAAAAATTTACATGAAAATAAATATTATTTTTTAAAACTTATCAAAAATAAATTTAAAAATTAATCTAACAAATATAAATGATAAAATAAATTTTTATTTAATATAAATTAGCACAGAAAATAAATTTATTAATTATAATTAGTGTATTATTTTATATTTTTGTTAAAACTTTTTAATTTAAATTTTACTTTTTAAAACTTATCAAAAATAAATATAAAAATTAATTTAATAAATATAAATAATAAAATAAATTTTTATTTAATGTAAATTAGTAAATAAAATAAATTTATTAATTATAATTCTACCCTCTCCTTTAATTTTAATTTAAAGATAAATGCTATTTTTTAAAATTTACATGAAGATATATACATATTACTTTTTAAAACTTTTCAAAAATAAACATAGAAATTAATTTTAAAAATATAAATAATAAAATAAATTTTTGTGTAATATTACATTTGAAAAATGAATGTCTTAATATTAATTAATATAATATTAAATTAAATTATATTTTACATAATTATTTTATTAAATTTGGAAAATTGACGCTAAAAATCCTCTTACTAATGGCAACACGTGCGATTTATAGTGGTTCGGCTAAACTCTTGCCTACGTCCACTTTCTCCTAAGTCTCAATTTAGGGTTCCACTAATATTTCAATCAAATTACAAAATGGATTCCCAAATGAATCCAATACCCCAGTGTTTTCAAGGCTTACACTCAAACCTTTACAATATTAATCCTCACAAACTTCTCAAATACAAATTAATCCCCAAGGATTAATCACATACCAATCCCATAATGATAAAACCTAATCCCTAGGTTGTAGGAATACAAACAAGAAAGTATTTGAGGAATACAAGCTTAAACTTACTTGAAACAGATGAATAATCCTCAAAGGAAATTGCTCTACAAAGTTTAACACGTTAGAAATGAAGTGTATTGAAAGTTCTTACAAAAACTAGCCATTTAACAGACTTAAAAGTCTGTGTTATAAGTCACGTGCGGCCGTACTGTTTTTGTACACCCATACGAATTCAAATTTTACCGTTAGAAAATAAGAGGGAAATGTAGTACGGTGTACCAAACCAAATTTGCTAACAAAAAATTTTCCTACGATCTCGCGAATGGCCGTACCACCCAATGGTACACCCGTACCAAACTCAATAACACAGTACTCACTAGGTACGGCCAGCCGTATGGCCGTACCACTCAACTACACTATTTGGTACGCCCGTACCAAAACTAGTATGCCCGTACCAACATAGAAAACACTATGAAAAAATGCAAAGAACTTAAATTGACTCACACGTGACTCAAACATCAAAACATAGGGTTTAACAATCTCCCCCTTTTTGATGTTGGCAATCAATTTAAGTTTAATTTGCAACACTCATTTAAAAGACATTTTGTTTTGGAAATCTCCTCCTTTATTTTGGAATACATGCCATAATACAATCAAAAACTAAATATAAAGAAAAAAGATAAATAATTAAACAACAAAGATAATCATAACTCAATCAAATATAAAACAATAAATCAAATAAGCTGAATGAACATCATATATATAAAATATCCAAAAGATACATCAAATGATCAAATGAAATAAACATAACAAAAATGAAATAAACAGCTCCACTAACACGAGTCCTAAAATCATATCATAAACATCTCCCCCTTTGACAATATCAAAAACACAAAATCATTGGGGGTCCTGAGGAGGAGGTGGACGTGGTGGAGGGATAATAAACGGATCCAGCATCAGACTAATAGAATGGAGTATCTGTAGTAGAAGTCTGAAACTTGTGAAAGTCGGCTACGTACTGATCAAGCCACTGATCAATAGCAGTAATGTGCTGATGAAGATGAGTAAGTTGCTGGTCAATATTGTCAAAGCGTCACTTAAGTCTAGCAACAGCAGTGGAAAGTGTAGCAAAGTGTTGAGCCAGCAGATCAACAATGGAAGGAGTAGCAGCAGCAGAATCAACAGGAGTAGCAGCTGGATCAGTGTAGTGTGCTTAGGAACAACACCAGTAGAAGAGGAGCTAGCAGAGAAGTGATGATGTCATTTGTGGCTAATAGCCGCCTGGTGAGAGGCATCATCAGTGGTAGCAGGCTAGTCATGCCACTCTGCAGGAGTGTAATTTGGCAGAGGAACCTGGAGGCGCTGAAGGACCTCTACAGCACACCGGCCATAGAGTGTCATAATGTCATTGGGAAGCTCTAATGACTGAAGGTGTGCGAGCCATCGGGAGATATACTCAGAGTGGAGGATGAACTCATCATTAGCAGTACGTTCATAGAGCATGGAGTGCTCAATGAACGATAGATCAAGATTAGGACCATGAGGTCCTGGAGAAGGGCAGATGGGAGGGAAAGCATGCAACTCCTGGTAGATGTGATGAATGAGAGGTCCAAAGAGAATAGCCCTGCCAGGCTGCTTTTGAACGCCGACCTCATGGAAGGAGGTCTGAAGCCAGCGTCCAGACTGAATAAGAGTGCCCGTGACCATGTAGTAGAGAAAAATGAGGTCAGGGCTAGTAACAGTATCATTAGAATCTGACCTCCCGAAGATAAGATATGAGATCAGTCTATGATAGTAGAAAAGAGCGGGGGATTTAAGATAGGAGGCCTTCTGTCGAGAACGCCGGAAGGCTGTGTTGAGGGCAATATCCCTCCAAAAAGAGTGACGGTCAAAAATCACAGATTTGGTATTTGCAATGCCATCAGTGGGAAAGCCAAAAATGGCATCAAACTCAATGGGGGAAAGAGAGTAATGTCTTCTAAAGAAACGGAAGGTACAAGAAAAATAAGTAGATAAGGAGAAAGACTGTAGAAACTCCAACGCTATAGACTGAATGTAGTGGTTGAGGAGAAAAGCAAAATTTGACCAATGTACTTTGGCCAAATAACCCAGAACGTCGTCCTCCAAACCATTCTGGTGGAGTGTAGGATGACACGTGAAATGAGAGTGAGAGAAGACTTTCTCACTTAGAATGGAGGTCCTCACGGTAGAAGTAGAGGATGAGCCACGAGGCCCAGAGCCGGGAGGACAGGTGTGTTTGACTCTTCGTAAGGAAGAGCCACCACGATCGGGAGGGGATGACATGGTAAAACAAGTAGTGAAAAATTGATAAAATAGTAAGAAAGCAGTGGTTTGAAAATTTCGACAGAAATTCGACGCAGTTTAAAAAACTCAAAAATAAAACCTGCACAGAAATCAGTAAAATTCAACACACAGGTTCAAAATACAATCCTAAGCACTAAACTCTAAAAAACTTAGAGCTAAAAAGGCCTAGAATAAGCAGAAAATCAAAACATCTGAAAAAAAGGCACTGAAATATTAATAAAATAGTAAAAAAAGAATTGAAAAGATAGTTAAAAGATTGAAGAACAAACCAAAATTGACGAATGTGGAAGGATTAAATGAAATGTGAGAGGTTTGGAGTGGTTGGGAGAGAATTTCAGAGGAATTTTGAGAGGAATTTTGAGTGAAAATAAGTTGAAAATTGAAAAATAAGCTTTAAAAACTGTTTTTCACATCGCGTATGGGTATTACATACGGCTGTATAGACCAAAAATGCCTTGAAAATATATATCACGTATGGGCGTACGAGTGAGAGGTACGATCGTATGAGGCATAGATGTTTGGAATTTAGAATTGCGTACGGGCGTACCACTCAGGTGTACGGTCGTACAAAGATTTTGGAAGAAATTCTCTTAGGAATACGTACGGGCGTACCAAATTTGGTACGGCCGTACCACGATACGCATGGTCGTACTGAAAAGAGTACATGCCATACCAGAAAATGCTGGAATAAGGTAGAAGATCCATACAGGCGTACCAAATTATGTACGTCCGTACGAGGACTTAAAACTTAGAAATTTTGAAAATTTTGATGAAAATTCTTGAATTTTCCTAAGTCCACCATCACTCCTATTTCAAAAATGACCCATCTATCATTCCTAGTTCATGTTTGATGAAGTTTAATCGTTCTTCACTTAGAGGTTTTGTGAAAATATCGGCCAATTGGTGAGTTGTATCAACAAAATCTAATATAACCTTCCCTTTTTGCACATTATCATATAGAAAATGATGTCTAATGTCAATGTGCTTAGTTCTAGAATGCTGAATGGGATTCCTAAAAAGATTGATTGCACTAGTGTTATCACATTTAATAGAAGTACAAGAAATACAAACATTATAATCCCTTAATTGTTGTTGAATCCAAAGAACTTGAGCACAACAATAACCTGCGGATATATACTCAGATTCAACAGTTGACAAGGATACACAATTTTGCTTCTTGCTAAACCAAGAAACCAGAAAATTACCTAAAAAGTGACAAGTACTTGAGGTACTTTTCCTATCCAACAAGTTTCCAACAAAATCAGCATCAGAATAAGCAATTAAATCAAAAGAATCATTTTTAGCATATCACAATCCATAATGTATAGTTCTAATCAAATATTTAAAAATCCTTTTTACAGCACTCAAATAAGATTCCCTAGGAGAAGATTGAAATCTAGCACACATACAAATAGCAAACATAATATCAGGCCTAGATGCAGTTAGATAAAGTAAGCTATCTATCATACCTCTATACTTCTTTTGATCTACTAGCTTCCCACTTTCATCCAATGATAATTTAGTAGTCGTGCTCATTGGAGTTTTGCTAGCTTTAACATCTTCCAATCCAAATTTCTTGAGCATCTCTTTAGTGTACTTGAATTAGTTGATGAAGATCCCATCTTCTCATTGCTTAACTTGAAGTCCAAGGAAATACTTCAACTCTCCCATCATGCTCATTTCAAATTCACCCTGCATACACTCAGAGAACTCCTTGCACAACTTTTCATTAGTAGCTCCAAATATTATGTCATCAACATAAATTTGAACAAGAAGAATGTCATATTTGTAATGCTTAATAAAAAGTGTTGTGTCTACTTTGCCTTTATCAAAACCATGGTCAATAAGAAATGTGCTTAACCTATCATACCAAGATTTAGGGGCTTGTTTAAGGCCATATAAAGCTTTGGTAAGTTTAAAAACATGATTTAGATATTCAAAGTCTTCAAAACCAGGGGGTTGTGCAACATAAACTTCTTCATTTATAAAACCATTTAGAAAAGCACTTTTAATATCCATTTGACATAATTTGAAGTTCATGTGAGATGCATATGCCAACAACATCGTAATAGCTTCTAATCTAGCTACAGGGGCAAAGGTTTCATCAAAATCAATACCTTCTTCTTGACAATACCCTTGAGCTACAAGTCTAGCCTTATTCCTAGTTATCACTCCATCTTCATCAAGCTTATTTCTAAATACCCATCTAGTACCTATAATAGACACATCTTTGGGCTTAGGCACTAAGGTCCATACTTTATTCCTATCAAATTGGTTCAACTCTTCTTATATATCTAACACCCTACTATCATCATTTAAGGCATCTTTAACATTCTTAGGCTCTATTTGAGAAATAAATGCAATGTTATTGTGAATATCTTTAAATTTAGAACGAGTTGTTACCCTTTTTGATGTTTCACCTATGATTTTCTCCTTGAAGTATCCTTTTGGAAATTGTCACTCCTTTGGAAGATCATGATTGATTTGAGTTGGTGCTAGGTGTGGAGGAAGATCATTCACTTCTTCCTTATCAACATCTTTCGGAACAACTTCTTGTTGAATTTCTTTCTTATTTCCTTGTTCCAATAAAATACCTACATTATCATCAACATTATCCTTTCTTGGACCAAGGGAGTTAGTTTCATCGAAAACAACATGCATAGATTCCTTAACAACTAAAGAATGTTTATTAAACACCCTATATGATTTGCTAGAAGTAGCATAACCTAAGAAGATACCTTCATCCATCTTAGAA
>CANYBF011416537.1:0-12056 GCA_948192965.1 Dalechampia spathulata | reverse complement strand
GACAGTGACATGGGGCTGAAGTATTTGCTTGAAGGCTGTCCCAGATTGCAGAAGCTTGAGATTAGAGATAGTCCATTTGGGGATGGAGCCCTGCTTTCTGGCCTGCACCACTATTACAACATGAGATTCCTTTGGATGTCTTCTTGTAAGTTAACCCACAGCGGTTGCCGGCAGATTGCTCAGGCGTTGCCTCATTTGGTGGTGGAAGTGATTAATCATGGGCATGAAGACAACATGGATGACTTTATCGATACATTATACATGTATCGGTCCCTCGAAGGGCCAAGGGATGATGCACCCAGGGTTGTCTCCATCTTGTAGGCATTTCATGCTGCAGGACAGTGTATCTAGTGTTTGTTTCATTGGCTGTTGGACAAGTGGAAGCTGAACGTGCCCTAGTGAAGGTGTTTGCAATCTTTGGCCGAGAAAGTTGAGCAAACATTTGGTCTGTCCTTGTCCTGCAACGTCTGGAAACGGATCAAGAGAGAAGCACTATGAAAGACCTCAGTTTTTCCCCCTTTGCTTAGGTTCTTGAAGGGGATATGTATTCCAGGAACGGCTAATGCAGAAGGTAGAACTTTCTCTAAGGATTACGCTACTGGATCATTCATGTACCGGTATGCCTCTAAATTTTAGGTTTCTTCTTTCTTTTGTATTTTTTTGATCATAAAGGAGAAGGCTGCTGTAAGGGAATGCAATGCTTGAAGTCAACATGGATTAAGAACGACGATGAGATTCCTTTGAACACGTTGGCATTAGCAGAGGAGCAAGCTTTGGGCTGTTGTTGGGAAGTGAGGGTGGAAATCTTATTTTTTAATGAAGTTTTAGGCAGTCTTAAGAAGCTGTAGCTTCCGACTCTGGAATTGATTATTGTAATTTGAGAGTAGTAATAAGTGTCAAATCTTCACATGAACGAACCGTATGACTTCAGTGAGAACCTGCCTGCTTTCCCCATATCCATCCATATCTTAGTTGTTTTCTTTGAAATGTTTGAATGATGGATTGACAACGAGGGCCATTAATAATTCATGAAAAGTACATGTTGCAGGCCCCTTCATTACCTTTGTGGTGTGGTTTTATGTGAAAGAGAATCTCATCCCTCAATCAAAAGGATTTGATGCTTATCATTTTATCAGTTCTCATATCCCATGAAAGGTTTGGATCCTCATATTTAATCCCACTCTCATAGAAGAATTAACAGCATGCGATCGACCGATTATCAGCCTTCAAACCGAATCAAGTCAAATTAAATTTGATTCGTTCAGTTCAGTTCATTTCCTGCATTGCATACACCAAATCACTACACTTTGTGTTTTTATCTTATAGTTGAGGGTATATGACTAATTATTATCCTCATCATTATTCTACTTATTGATGATTTGTCACACCCCTGTGTTTGCATTATAAAGCAAAAGAGTGTCACTCCCTCCCACTCATTATTAGCAAAGATATTTCAATCTCAATCTCCATCTGCCATGTTTGTTGGTATTCTTTGTTGCAAGTTGGCAGGAGCAAAGTTTATCTTCAAAGTGGGATCTGACTGTGCAAATTGAGCAACTAATGCGTAGCAAAGCGCAATCCTTTCCCTTCCTTATAACTTTGTGGATGTTGTTTGCTATAGCTCCTCTCAATTTCAAACAATAACTCCATTTTCAATTGCCCCTAAACCATAAATTTGGTGGGTTCTCCTTCGACTCTAATCTATCATTGCTCTCATTTTCAGCTTTCTCCACTTTTGTCCTCCTTTTGTTTTCTTTTCTCAATTTATTGTTACTTTGGATTTTGTTTGAATTGTTGTTTATTAAGATGTATTTAGAAAATTATTAAAAAATAATATGAATTCAATTAAATGCTACAAGGCTTCACCCCTTGTCAATGAATGGTAGCCTTTTGTCACGGACAGAGTTATTACCCTCTTCCCAAAAGACATATCTATTAGGATATGTAACCCTCCTTCTTATAAACTCAATACCTTGTGTATTTCTTTCTAATATGGGATAATTTTATCCTCGTGACATTCTCCCCACACCTAATCCTGTGATGGGCTCCCTGCCTACTCTACATTGGACGTTTGTCGAGACATCGGAGTTAGATCCAGGTACGCTTTAATACCACTTGTCATGGGTGGAAACCTCTTCCCGCTGCACATTCTAATAGACATGTCTTTTGGGAAGAGGGTAATGACTTTGCCCGTGACTAGTGGTATCAGAATCTATCTGTATCTAACTTCGATGTCTCATCAAGCGCCTAATGCAGGGTAGGCAGGAGACCCCATCTGTGATGAGGGCGTCATAGGATTAGGTGGGGAGAATGTCATGAGGATAAAAATATCACAGGAAAAAAACAGGCAAGGTCTTGGGTTTATAAGGAGGAGGGTTGTACTGTCTTTTGGGAAGAGGATAATGACTCCTCCCGTGACACTTTACTTTCTTTTTTCATTATTGTCTTCCCTTCTTTATTTTTTTAATCATAAGAACGATATTGTAGATTTAGATCATCTTTTTAATTATAAATTGAAATTTTTATCTATAAGAACTATCAATCATACAAAATTTTTTTAGTCAAATGTATTATAATTCATTATAATTTGTTATTAACTCATGATTTAAATGAATAAATTTTAATTTTTTTATATTATATTAATTCGTACTTTAAATTATCATCTTTTTTTTTTATCATGAATCACGATAACACAAATCATTTAATTTAAAATTAATTAAATATATTACAATTCATCATCAACTCATTTATGTACCCACATGTACGTGTATGTCTATAAATACACATATATATATATATATATATATTCATTAAAATTATATATTAAAAACTTATTGAAACATTATCAAACTGTATCTTACTTGAAATTTCAATCAATGAAAGCGATATTAAATATTTCTCCAAGTCCGTTGAAGATTTCATCTAAGGATTAATGGAACCAAATGAAAACTTTTTAATGGTGTCAAAAGCAATGAATACTTCATGTTACATAGTTAATAAGTCATTGGATCCACCAAGAATAGGGAAAAAAAGGAGATTAAAAAATTATTATTATTATTATTATTATATATAATAATGTTATCGAGTTAAAAAAAAGAGAAAATAATAATAATTGCAAACAAAGGGCAATTAAAGTAGGGGAAAACCAAACAAAAGTAATAGGCGAAATGGAAAGTTATCAGGCCATCTATCTAGGCAGGTGGCAGTGGGTGGAGGAAGGCGGCGGTGGAGGTGGAGGTGGAGGTGGAGGTGGAGGTGGTGACGTGGGTCTACAAAGAAAAAGTCGGTGAAGTTAAAAAAAAAAAAGAAAAGAAAGAAGGAAATTTTGACAACTTTAAGCAGTGAAGCACGTTAATGGGTGAAGTAAGCACGAGGTCAACCACTAAAGTATTTATATGCTCTCTCGTGCTGTTCCACTTCTTTAAATATCTTCTTTTTCCTCCCATGATTATTATGAATATGTATTCTTCCATATATAATTTAAACTAATTTATATAATTAAATTAAGATAATTTTAAATTTTTATGTAAAAATTCAAAAATTACTTCATAATTATAATTTATTATATATATATATATATATATATATATCTCGATAAAAATGATATGATTTTTAAAATTATATTGATAATAAAAAGAAATATTTTCAGTGATAATCCATTTGTTCAAAATAACCTAATAGATATTTTTTAGATATTAATTCATATAAAGAACGAATTTTTACGAATTCTAATAATAAAAGATTAGTAGTATCATTTGAAGTTAAACTCCCATTAAGTTTGATTGTACTATCCTAGTCTCCAAGTCCTCCTGAAAACAAAAGGAAGGCATTGAGAAGCCTTCCATATGCTACCTTGAAGCTTTCTGGATGATGATTCAAAGAGCAGATTGCATCTTTCTTGGTATGACCGTATCCTTCAAGTATAAAAACATCCATGCATGTCCTTTTAATTACTCTTTAAACTGCCAGGCAACTAGTAACAGAAAGATGTAACAAGCAACTCAGCTTCCAAAACTTTATCTAGATTTATGGCTACCAGTAATTTGGTAAATAAGCAGCAAATGCAACAGATAGTATTATCGTCCACAGGTTCTTAGATGTTTAGACCTTACTTGAATTAGGGTAATTTATTTCAATCACAAATGAATATTTAGATTTTAGTTTAAGAAAGTTGAAATTCATTTAAATCAAAATTCGTAAATTTATAGAATTCATAAATCTCTGTTATCAGTAGAATAACCTATGAGAGGATTCAATGATCCCCCTCAAAACGTATCCAACTCATGAATTTTATCAAACAGTTGTATCCAATTTAGGCTACTAAGACAATAATCTAGGTGAATCTCACGCATACTCAACACCCCCAAGAAAAATCCTAGATAGTATGAGTTGAATTTGGACCTTACCACTCATGCCACTAAGGCTAGAGATCATCCTTACCATTTGGTGTTTAACATAATGACAAACAAGGAATTGGGCGCTTGAAAGTGCAATTTATGACCCTGAGATAGTGAGATGTTATGATGTTCCATTGGCTTCATCCCTTTGACGAGAGAGTGGGCTCTTTACCTGCGCAAGGGAAAAAATAATAAATAATTAGGCTTTTAGAAAACGAAAGAAGTGGGTTAGGAATCAGCTTCGACTCGGTCAAAAGGAGCTTGAAAAGAAATTCCTGATAGTATTTTCTCATTGGTGGAGCCCAGTTTGGTGAGATTCAACGTTAAGGTCCTCCAACCAAACCGAAAGTTTTTATAACCAACAAAACGACATTCAGGAAAACTCCAAATTTTCCGACATGCTCCCACTGCATTTTAAAATATATAAATAGCTGCAGATGCAGGGAGCGTCCAACTTCACAATGAAGAAGCTGAAAATACTAGTTAGGGAGCCAAATGCACAATTTTCCGAACTTGTTTCTCGTTGATCAATTCAGGAACATGCTGCTGTCTGCAGAGAGAAAAATAAGTAAAAAACACATTAGAAACAAGGCCAACTTATTCCAATGAATGTAGTTGCCCGAACATATTTCCTGGATGTAAATGCCATTTCCAGTCTTTCATAATTGGTGTAGCTGAAATATGTGAAATGACATCAAGACTAAAAACCACATAAAGCTTCCGAAACTTGGCATTGTTCTCATTACTGCCATAAAAGCAGCTGAATAAACACATTGACCAGATAACTCCATCCTCTCAACCTTTCAATAACACCATCCGTGATGAGCTGTAGCAGAAGGGAACTTAAAATATAAGAAATGGATTAATAAGTTCTGATTACACCAACATGAATCTTGAGTAAGCAATCAAAGCCAGATAAACATTCAAAAGCAGCATTTTTACAGAATAATCAATAAAATGAATGAAAAGTAACGACCATTTGGAACAGTATAAACCAGTGTCACATTAACAATGTCGATATAGAATTAACAAGAACCTAAACATGAAGACTTAAGAACAAAAATGCCCTTTGTACATAAAAGAACTACTCATGCCAATTTTATTAGAACCTCCAGAATCTATAAGGATCTGTGAGTGCAAAAAGCCTATAATAATTGTTTAAGTAGGACTTTTCAGAATAAGATTGACTTTAGAATCAATTTTATGATGTTTTTTTTTTTTTTTTTTTTTTGATAATCCAGGTGTCGGTGCTTGCGCTCCCCTAGTCCTGGAACCTATGACCCAACCCCAAGGACCATAGGCGGGTAAATCCGGATCTGATCTCAGTCAACAAGTGCGAGTATTGGCTCCCGGCAATTTTATGATGTTGATTCAGAGTTCGTGAGGAGGATGCTGTTCAGACTTGGAGACAAGTCTTCCGTTTTTTCTTCTATAAAGTCAACTTATAAATATTTTTTCATTGGAATCACTTTCCAAGACAAATTATTTGTCAAAAGAATCATTGTCAATTTTTGTAGCCACAGGCATCCATGTCAATATGCACCCTCTCACATTTAGAAAGACGTGATCGAACATTGTAATAAATGACAACTAGCAGGTGAAGTAACTTGCGGTTTTCCATCCTTTCCAGCGGTTGATAAGGCCATAGCATTTTGCTCCTTCAATCCAACCACACCATCATCAAACCATTTTATGAGCCACAGGACAGCATTTGGTTAAATTCTGAGATGGAGGTTTCATCTCTCACCAATGAAATTATGCCATTGACTGGCAGACATCATGGAACGAATTAAAGTACAATCAATACTGTTGATGCAAACCTCATCAACAGGGTTAGCCTCCACTTGCTCCTCTAGGAATTTAGGAGAAATATAATTCTCTCTCAAAGCTGATATATCAATCTGAGGAGGCTTTCCAATTCAGACACCCATGAAAGTGCCTGGATATTGTGCAAGATGTATTCTCTAGGATATATTCTGGAACAAACCTACCACCTAAAAAGCTGTGCAGCCGGAAAATTTCTTGGCACACAACTTTGGCGTAGTCAAACCCTAAACCTTAGACTCTAATCTAGATATACTGAAGTTGCAATAACAAGATGGTTTGGTCCATTAAAGGAATACACAAATGTGCAAAATTACCAAAACATTGAAGATTAAAGTCTCAAGTTTCAGGTTGTCATGTGTTAGAAAGAGGATAGCTAAAAACCATCAAAAGATTACCAACATGTCCGGTTCGATTCCTCCACGACCAACATCACCTTCGTCAACATGCCATCCAGATGGAATATCTACAGAGATAATAACTGGGGAACTCCTGCATATGATTGAATTTTATTCAAGTGAACCAACTTTTGAATTAGATCATGAAAATTTAGTCTTGGGCACCTGAAATACTTGGAAAATGCTACAGTTCATTAATAAACAAGAATTAAGGAGATTTTATTGGTAAAATGTTTGTCTTCAGATAAACTAAACGCACTAGCAAAGAACAATAGAAAACCCAAACCATAAAACCATCTCAGAAGAAGAAAAAGAATTTATGAAATCATAGTCCGCAAGAACTTGAAAAGCAGTGGTAAAAAGTTGCAGGACGAATTCAAGAACTAGCAAACAATATTTAGAACATGCATAACCTTGAAAACAATGAGGAGAGCAACCATGACCCTTCAGAAATACCCAAATATAGACTAAATAAGCAACTACTGAAAAATAAGATTACCACGGAATGAGAAACAAACATAGCATCTAGTAGGATGTCAAAAATCCTTAGAAAAGTCCGATCGAAGATCTTCCACTGCTAAGAAAGGGACTAAAAGTGATTCAAGCTACAAAATAGCTATCAAGTAAGAATCAAATGAACTACATTGTTTAAACTTCAAAGATGTATTTAAACTCGTGTACAATCAGTATAAAGAGGTTTGGAAGTGCACTTGGGATAACAAGCAAATGGTTTGTACGTAAAATGATGCAAATGGCGAGCTGCTACTGAACCATCAATGCCATTATTCCCTGGACTACTCGCTTGGTTTATAAACATGCCAAAACAATTCAATTTCAAAAAAACAAAAACCTAAATTAACTTCTCAATTCCAATATCTAATCAAACGACAACACCATTCAGTTACAACATATTTACCTCAGCTATAGAAGTAGCGACAATTCCTGAAAAGCGACATCAACACATTAAATAAAAAAATAATAATACAGAGACAAAACTAAATAAAATTCATTAGATTCAGATAAACTACGCCATGAACTGATCGACGCTGGAACCTAGAGTCCCCTCAGAATTTCATCAATCTCAACAACATCAAGCTGCGTACGACAGGAAGACGTCGTCGTCACTTTGAATGTTCTGCTGCTGCAAATCTCCTTCAGTCACGTCGCCGGCTGATTTAAACCCGAAGGAACATATCTTAGAGCTTCTAGAAGAATAACTAGCAGTAGACGAGATTATACTAGAGGTCAGGAGAGGTTTGTGGACGGAGAGGTGGCGAGAGGTTCCCGAGACGGAGCGACGACGAGCAGTGGTATTATGACGGTGGGGATCGGCGAGAAGGAAAATGGAAGTAAATGTACATAGATTACGTGCATGTATTACGTTTAGCCGCGTCTCAAATTTCATTATATTAAATAATATATATTACATTTCACCTTAATCAAACTTAACTATATGATATTCTAGCTTAATTATATTATTTCCTTAATTTTTAATTAATTATTCTCAAATTTATTATATCGAATACCATATTTTTCAATTTAATTCAATTAAATGAAATAAAATTTTATATATAATCCAACTTTAAAATAATTATCAAATTAAATTGAATATAAAACATCATCATCATAATCTCATCTTTCATATGAATGATAAATTCAATAAAAGTTAAAATTATATTGATTTTGATAATTATTTCATATCAAAATCTTAATTGCAATAATCTAATTAATTCTCTTGAAATAAAAAATATATATACATAAAATCAAAATATATATAATAAAATAAAGTGAAATGTAATATATACCAGTATAAAATATATTAATTGATATATTGGTGAGTATTTTTTTTATAAACTATTGATTTTATATTTTTATATTATATTTATTAATATATTACTTAATTTTATTAAGTGGCTTATTTTATATTGTTATGTATTATTAGTAATTACAAATTATTAATGATTCATCATTTTTATACTAAAAACTAGATTATAAGTTAAATAAATGATATTGATATACAATATACATGTAAAATTACAATTCATATTAAAATCACAATAAAACAACTATTTCATATGAATTCTTTAAAAAAATCCAAATAAAATGTTGAAATTTTGTATAAATAAAATATTAAATATGTATTTATATCAAAATTACAACAAAATACAACCCATAATTTATCATATAGGAAATAAACAATTTTTAATATTTTTATTAATAATTAAAAATAGAAAAGTTAGAAAAATCAAAATCAAAAAAAGAAAGAAATCATATATTTAGTTGATAAGAATGTCTTTAATTTGTTATTTTAATCATCTTCTTTTATTTTTTTCAATAATAAAAATAAAAAATCTTAAAAACTTAATTAATATTATATTTTCTAAACTTAAATTTACAACATTAAAATAATATTCTCATCCTATGAAGGTTTTATTTAATTAAATTATTTTATTCATCAATACTAAATTCATTAAACTTTGTAATTAAAATTAAAATACCTCTAAATTTAAAAAGGCAATAAAAGTAAAATAAAATAAAACATTATTTTTGTGTTTTAAAAATAATTAATTATTTTTTCTTTCTTTATTATTAATAAAGAAAAAAAAGTCCTTATTGAATGACACTTTTATAGATAAGATAATTTTTAATTTTATAAAACTAATTTTAGAAAATTACTTTAATTTTGTAAATTAAATTTCTTAAGATTTTTTTTGTTTTATTGTTTGAAAGACATAAAAAAAGAAAAAAGGCATATTTTATAAAAATAAGAATAAATTAATTTAATATATATATTGGGTAAAATATAAAAAGTATATTATAATAATATATCCATTGTAATTAGTCATTTCTTGCTCAAATTTATATTAAAAAAAGCATTTTATTAAAACATTCATTGTTTTTTTTTTGAAAAAAAAGAGATAATGATTGAAGACAAGAAAAATAGAAGAAAAGAAATTCCCAAATAATGGAGGAGAATCGCAGTGGTTAGTCTGCCAGTGGCAGCCATCGCACCCTCTTCCTCTTCTCACCGATTTCTCTTCTTCTTCTTCTTCTATCCGATCCAAATAAGGTATAGTAAAGTTAAATTAAGAGAAACCCATTTCTTTGCTGTGTATCTTTTCCTGCATTTCATCTTTTTCTTTCGTTTTTAAGAACCAATAAAGTAGAAACTTTCCTTTTATTTTTTGTTTTTCTTTTGAAATTTATATGATCGACGACAGCAGCAAAAGAATCAGAGTAGAGGGTGAAGCTCAACAAACTCCAAATTTTATGAGAGAGGATCTCACTGCAATGTCTGAAGACGACGACCAATCTCCTCCTCAGCCGATTTCTTCTGATTCCGTGTCGGGCTCCGGATCCGGAGAACCGAGTTCTCTACTCGAATATCAAGCTCCATACCCAGATCAGGTTCTTGAAAATGTGCTCGAGAATGTCCTGTGTTTCTTAACTTCGAGGAGAGACAGAAACGCAGCGTCATTGGTGTGTAAGTCGTGGTATCGTGTGGAAGCACTCACCCGATCCGAGCTATTCATCGGGAATTGTTACGCCGTGGCCCCGAGACGGGCAACTAACCGGTTTACCCGTATAAAGTCGGTAACTTTAAAGGGGAAGCCACGTTTTGCAGATTTTAACCTGATGCCACCGAATTGGGGAGCTCACTTTGGACCATGGTTGAGTGCAATGGGAAAGGCATATCCATGGCTTGAAAAGCTTCATTTAAAGCGTATGACTATTACTGATGATGATCTTGCTTTTCTCGCCGATTCTTTTTTTGGCTTTAAAGAGCTCATCCTTGTCTGCTGTGAGGGCTTTGGTACTAGCGGACTTGCTATTGTTGCTAACAAGTGCAGGTATGCTCTCTTAAAGGGAAAAAAATATTTTAGGCAATATGAATGCTTTTTATGCAAAAAAATGGCTGCTTAGATCTGATTGTGGTGTTGGGTTTTGCTTATTTGTTTGGTATATGTTGCAGTTTCCTATTTTACCATTTTTGTAATTTTGGAAACTTTCGACTCTGAGATACTGTGTACGACTATCTCGTCTTGTTTTCTTGTTTAGATCTGTATTGGGCACTCCAAACTGTTCAAAAGTTACTTACTTGGGGCTTCGGATTGTTAAGAATTGTTCTCATGATCTGTTTTATTAGATTTTGATAGCAAGTATAGGAATGTATGTGATGTCTTTTTTTTGTAGCTGGGATTTTAACAATACAGTCAAATGATTAGAATTTGCTGCGGGGGAAATCCGTATGTTTGATTAATGAATGGGTATTTCTTGTGCACAGGTACCTTAGAGTCCTGGATCTGATTGAGTCCGAGGTAGCTGATGATGAAGTTGATTGGATATCATGTTTTCCTGAGAGTGAAACGTGTCTCGAGTCTCTTATTTTTGATTGTGTAGAATGCCCCGTTAATTTTGACGCATTGGAGAGGCTGGTGGCTCGGTCACCTTGTCTGAAGAAAATCAGGTTGAATCGATATGTTTCAATTGGCCAATTGTACCGCCTGATGGTTCGAGCTCCACAACTAATGCATCTTGGTACTGGCTCGTTCTGTCCATCAGATGATGCAGCTCATGGTGAACAAGAACCTGATTATGCATCTGCATTTGATGCCTGCAAATCCTTGGTTTGCCTGTCAGGGTTCAGGGATATCATTCCAGATTACTTGCCTGCAATTTATCCAGTTTGTGCCAATCTCACTTCTCTGAATTTAAGCTACGCAGATATCACTGCTGACCAGCTCAAACCATTCATTTCTAATTGCCACAAGCTTCAGGTTTTTTGGGTGCGTATGCTGATTTTTTTTTTTTGTTGCTCTTTTTACTCTCAATCTGCTGAAATATATGTGTTGAAGCTTACTTTGGTTTCTTTCTCCAGGTCCTTGATTCCATAACCGATGAAGGACTTCAAGCTGTGGCTGCAACATGCAGGGAACTTCATGAATTGCGGGTTTTCCCTATTGATGCTAGGGAGGATAGTGAAGGCCCCGTGTCTGAGGTGGGACTCCAAGCCATTTCTGAGGGTTGTAGGAAGCTTCGATCAATTTTGTATTTTTGCCAGCATATGACGAATGCAGCTGTTATAGCCATGTCAAAGAACTGCCCTGATCTTGTGGTGTTCCGACTTTGTATAATGGGACGCCTCAGGCCTGATCACATCACTGGGGAACCTATGGATGAAGGATTTGGAGCCATTGTCAAGAATTGCAAGAAGCTGAGTCGGCTTGCTGTATCAGGTTTATTGACTGATAAAGCTTTCAGTTACATTGGAAAATATGGGAAAACATTAAGAACGCTTTCCATTGCATTTGCTGGGGACAGTGACATGGGGCTGAAGTATTTGCTTGAAGGCTGTCCCAGATTGCAGAAGCTTGAGATTAGAGATAGTCCATTTGGGGATGGAGCCCTGCTTTCTGGCCTGCACCACTATTACAAC
>CANYBF011415983.1:0-16529 GCA_948192965.1 Dalechampia spathulata | reverse complement strand
AAAAAACATATGCACACGCACCAAAAACATATGCACATGTCCAAAAGGCACCCTGGAACGGCCTAGAAAGCCCTAAATCAACTTGGATTGGCCTGAAGCTAACCCAAATTGACCCAGAGGCATTCCTAAATCGATCCAGATCAAGCCGGTCCAAAATGAGGGTGCGACAAGAAGTCTTGAACTAACAGACATAAAATGATGTCACTCAGAATCACTATTTGAAAAAGATAGATGGTAAGCTAGACATGGCCCTCAATAAGATAGACAAGGTACAACATCAACTTTCCTCTTTTTAGAGTGAGGCTAACAAGATGCATTCATCCTTATTAGAAAAAATTACCCAGGTTGATGTTGACCTAACATTATTACTGGCTACCAATCCTCAATCTCCTTTATTTGTAGAAAAAGAAAAGGAGATAAGATAGCTTCAGAGATAGCTCGGTGAAATTGAAATTGAAAAAGATATGCATCAACCATTTCCTCCGTTCCTTTTTCCTTTCATTATCCCATCATATCCTCTGGCAATAGCTACTATTCCTATAAAATAACTCTCCTTGGTTTCTGATCTTATCAAAAACACTAATCCAAAATGACCACCTTCTTCTAGACCCTCAACATCACAAACACCACCTACTTCTACTGTTCCACTTAAAGAACCAAAAGATAAAGGACCCATGCCACATCAATTTATGGTATATCAATAATCCTCATTAGACTCAAATTCCTCCATGGATTCTATAAAATCTTCTGATAACTCTTAGAATATTGACATTACTCAGGTCTTGATGCAATCAACTACAGATCTAGTAGTTGAAGAACCTGAGGTCACATCAAAAAATATAGAAGAAGCTCATTCTACTCATTGTCCATATAAGCCATCTACTGGTCCTTGGTTTACTTTTAATAATCTCCCAACTCATAAGTAGAGAGATAGGATTCTTGAATTCAATGTGTAGATCGACTTACAGCTCACACATCTAGAGTCTAATCTCAAAAATGTTCTGGCAGAATTTACATCAAGATTCACTTATTCTCTTAGGGAATGGTTCCAAGGATTATATCAATATGTCCAGTTATAGTTCTTAATAGTTACGTCCATTGATCAGGCATTCAATATGATCCATCAACAATTTATGGGCAATTATGAACTTATTTTTAGATAAAAGAAGCAAGAATATTTTGACCAGAAATGTTATTCTTACAGTCGAAAGGATCTCAAAAAGCATTATATGGAAATGTCTAAGCTTTATTATCAGATCCATGGACAACAAGATGACAACCTCAAGTACACTTTTATCTCCTCTCTTCCAGAGGAAGTTTAGCTAAAAATTCAAAGAATGTTACAGGACATCAAGAGAGACATTAGCCAGATCACTCTCAGGGAAATATGGCAGTTTACTTTATCTGCTATTGATAAGATGTATGAATAGTAGATGTTCTTTAACAAGATTTTAAAAGGTGATCTTATTATCATGAACGCTTGTGATTGAAGTTATCTGAAGATAAGATGTAAAGAGAAGAATTGTTCTTGTGACACCAAGAAAAAGTCCCACTTCAAATATGGCCCTAAACCTAGCCAAAGAAGGCAAAAGAAGAAAAGATTTTCTCCTAAACAGATGCGCTGGTTTAGGAAAATGTCCAGGCCCATAAAGTTTAGTAGATGCTTCATTTGTGGAAAGAAAGGCCATTTTGCTAAAGACTGTAAACAAAAGCCCAAGAAAATAGTTGCTCTTCTCCAACATATGAAATCTACGATTCTTGACTATTCATTGATAATGACTTGAATCCTTGCTCTTTGAGTAAGAAGATGCCTCAGCCAACACCATTATTACCATACCTTTTTCAGATTCAAGCTTTGAACAGGATTGACAACCTTGTAAAGCCAAAACAGGAACCTTCTAACCTAAGATTCCTTTAATCTCTAGGCTTTCTTTTATGTGCTTCTCCAAAATCACCAAATCCAATTCCTTTCTTTGAAATTTCATACTATTTTCTGAGACTTCCATTACCTTGTCAAATATCTACACCTGTCTCATCTCTATCAACTTCCTTAACCATACCTTATTCATTTTCTAAAAACATCAAGCTCTCTGATTCTTTAGATACATCATCTGAAGAAGTTAATTCTTTAGAACTGACATATCCTATACCCTTGGTTCCTATTTAGGTCATTCCTTCTAAGTTTGATAAACCAACCCAAGTCATTGCCATTTTTGATACTGGTTCATATAGCATAATGATGAACCCTGATATGCTTCCAAAGGACCAATGGAAGGAAAAGGTAAAGTATTTCACTATTGCTGATGGTAAAAGGTTCCAAACCACTTGAATCACCAAAAATAAAGTAGATCTCCAATTCTTTCCAAACCTCACCATTTAGACTCATATCATTGGTTTATGTCGAGTCAAAAAGGATCTTCTTGTAGGCTTTAATGTCTACCACTTGGCAAAAAAACTTCAAATCCTTCCTACAGGAATCAAATTCAAATGTCAGTTCAAACCTTATACAGACAGTGTGCATAATCTCTTCTTAATTTCAGATGTTCCTCCTAATTTTACACATATGAAGTAACTCTTTGCACCATGTTGTTCTAACTCTCATCTCTTATTCAAACACCCTTCACCTCTTTACAAAAATCTAGACTTTTTCATCTCTTTACCTCTCAAGCTTAATAAGGATGTTAATCCTACCAAGGCTAGCCAATATGGCATGTCACCAATAGACCTAGCCCTTGCTAGGGCAGAATGTCTTGAGCTCTTACAACAAGCCCTCATTAAGCCCATTAAGTCTCAATGGGCTTGCCAAGCCTTCTATGTTGAGAAACAATCTAAAATACTCAGGGAAAAAAGAGGCTCATCATTGACTACAAACCTTTGAACCATTTTTATCAAATGACAAGTTCCCTATTCCTAAAATCTCAACTCTTTTAGCCCATCTCCAAAAGGCCCAATACTTTTCAAAGTTTGACCTAAAATTTAGGTTTTAGCAATTAGGAATAAAGCTTGAAGATAGATATAAAACTGCTTTCTATATTCCTGATGCTCATTATCAATGGACTATATTGCCTTTTGGCTTGAAGATTACCCCTTTAATTTTCTAAAAGCCATGATTAGGATCTTTGAACCCCTATTCAAACACTATATCACTTACCTATAGAGATACCATTACTCCTTATGCAATGGTTCTTGTACAATATTGGATCTTTTACCCATCCAATCTAGAGATTTCTATCATGGTTTGATCCTATCACAGTCTGGCAGTATAGAATACGCTAATGGATACATGAAGAATGTCTCTATGAGCATCTTGATTATGCTTTGGCTCAAAATTATATCGCTATAGTATTTTTTTCATAAAAGATATGTCTCTCCAAACTCTACTAATATCACTATAGAACATTGACACAATTTTCCAATATCATATCCAGGAATTAATCATCATGATAAATACTACCCCCTTCAAGCTGCCAACACACTGAATAGAGTCAATAATATGAGATATCCTCTTTTGAGCATGCACTTTGAAGAAGAAGCTTTTCCTGTTGATAATATTCATTCTTTAGATATTGGTCTAGTTCATAAATAGTTAGAAAGTCTAGCTCTTGATTATTAGAGTTCACTTTTTTAAGACTCTCAACCTATAGAGTCTTTTTCAATGGACTTCACAACTTGTCCACCATCTCAAAGAAGATAAAGGTCCTACCATTTTGCTTTTGGAAATGACACCACCTCCTCTGATGAAAGGCATGATTAGATAAGGTTACTGGTATTTAAGTGGTCCCTTCAGATTCACCAATTAATGACCTTCCACCTACTACATGTCACCATCTACCTTCGGTTACTTTTACAATTTGTTGCTTTATGTAAAGATAAGATTCCCTCTTATCTTATAATTAAAGTATGTATGGTTTATCATCCATAAAAGATAAGGCATATCCTTATCCTCCACATGGCTTCTTTTTAGTTATCTTTATAGATTGTATTGTGATAAGGTTAGACCCAGCCCTACCTATAAATATTGTAACTCCTTCGTTCAAAAGGACATAAGCTTTCAATCAATAAAAAAACCTTCTCTTTCTAACCTTATGGCTTTCTAAAAACTCTCTCTTCTTCTTTCCAAAAATAATTCTCTTGTATGGGTTCTTTCTAACTCAGGATCTCTTAGTATGTGATATGTTCCTCTTATTAAAATCAAACTGAACTTTGGCTCCCAGATCCTTTGCTGGTGATCTAGTTATTTGTTATTATAATAGTTCATCAATGAGCAAGTATAGACACCCTATCCCTAAACTTGATGATATGTTGGATGAATTACATGGGGCTCTTTACTTTACTAAAATTGATTTAATGAGTGGATATCATCAAATTAGGATGAAACTTGGAGATGAATGGAAAACTACTTTCAAAACTAAGTATGGTTTGTATGAATGGTTAGTAATATCTTTTGGTCTAACTAATGCACCTACCACATTTATGAGGCTTATGAACCATATATTGCATACCTTCTTAGAGAGATTTGTGGTTGTGTATTTTGATGATATACTTATTTATAACAAGTCTCTAGAGGAACACATTGAGCATGTTAGGCTTATTTTACAAACTTTACGGGAGAAGAAGTTGTATGCTAAGCTTAAAAAGTGCACCTTTTATATAGATAGACTTGTGTTTCTTGGTTATATTGTGAGTACACAAGGAATTGAAGTTGATGAGGAGAAAGTTAAGGCTATAAAAGAGTGGCCTACATCTAAGATTGTGACTGATATAAGAAGCTTCTATGGCTTGGAAAAATTTTATAGGTGATTTGTGCAAGATTTCTCTTTAATTGTAGCACCACTTATAGAGATAGTGAAGAAGGAAGTCAGTTTTAAATGAGGAGAAGCACAACAGTGCACGTTTGACACATTAAAGGAGAAATTAACTTTAGCCCCTATTCTATCCTTACTTGACTTCAATAAAACTTTTGAGATTAAGTATGATGCCTAGAGAGTAGGAATTAGAGTGGTTCTAATGCAAGAAAAGAAGCCAATTGCCTACTTTAATGAGAAGCTAAAAAGAGCTAAACTCAACTATTCAACCTATGACAAGGAATTGTATGCCTTGGTTTAAGCTATGGAGGTTTAGCAACACTAATTACTCCCTAATGCGTTTATCATTCATACTGATCATGAATCCCTTAAGCACTTAAAGAGATAAAGGAAGCTTAACTAACGACATGGTAAGTGGGTTGAATTTAGTGAGCAATTTCCTTATGTGATTCAATATAAGCATGGAAAGGAAAATGTTATGGTTGATGCATTATCAAGAAGTCATGTCATGATCTCCACCTTTAGTTCAAAATTACTTGGATTCAAACATATTAATGGTATATACATTGGTGATGTCAATTTTGGCAATGTATATGTGGCATGTGAACATGGAGTATTTAACAAATTTTATAGGCATGATGATTTTTTATTTAAAGGTAATAAACTTTGTATGCCTTAATGTTCTATGTATGATTTACTTATGTTAGAGTCTCATTATGGGGGATTGATAGGACACTTTAGGGTATATAAGACTTATAATATGATGAATGAACACTTCTATTGGCCTCATATGCATAGGGATATTGAGAAAGTACGTAATGCTTATATTGCATATAGACAAGCAAAATCTAAGTCTTTGCCTCATCGGTTGTATATGCCTTTGCTTGTACCTAGCTCACCTTGGACTAATATCTATGGATTTTATGCTTGGATTGCCAAGAACTATGAGAGGTAGAGATAGCATATTCATTATAGTTGATAGGTTTAGAAAAATAGCTCACTTTATTACTTGTCATAAGTGTGATGATGTTATTCATGTTGCTGACCTATTCTTTAAGGGGATTGTGAGATTGCTTGGGGTGCCACACCCTATTATTTTTGATAAAGATGTAAATTTCGTTTCACATTTTTGGCATGTTTTATGGGGTCAACTTGGAACTAAGTTGCTTTATTCAATAATTTACCATCCATAAATAAATAGACAAACCAAAGTAGTGAATAGAACTTTAGGGCATTACTTCAAGCTATAATGTAGAAAAACTTAAAGACATGGGAGGATTGCTTACCTTTTATTGAATTTGCTTATAATAGAAGCATTCATTCTTCTATAGGATATTCACCATTTGAACTTGTGTATGGTTTTAATCCACTAACTATTTTGAATTTATCTCCTTTACCTTTACATGTACTTTCTAGTTTAGATGGAAAAAGAAAGGCAAAATTGGTGAAATCAATGCATGAAAAAGCTCAAGCCAATATATAAAAAAAGAATAAAGAGTATGCTAAAATATCAAGGGTGAAGGCAAGTAGGATTCAAACCTGGAGATTTGATTTGGGTGACTTTATGAAAGGAGAGGTTCCCAAAGCAAAGAAGAACCAAGCTAGATGTAAGGGGAGATGGCCCTTTCCAAGTATAGGATTACATTAATGACAACGCATACAAGATTAACTTGCCTAGTAAGTATGAAATTTCAGCTACTTTCAATGTTAGTGACTTGTCTGCCTTTGATATGGATGCAAATTTGAGGGCAAATCTTTTTGAAGAAGGGGGAATTATACGGATCTACATAGGGTTTAAGAGAATACAAGGAGCTTAAAGGAAGAACCATTAACTCTTCCACACAAGGTCACTTGCTAAAAAATATAAAGTAGCCATGAACTTATTTAGTTAAGAATAAATAACAATAGAGCTATAAGAACAGGCCTTCTACAAGTGCTATTTAGAGCTTAAACAAGGGCCTAAGGCTATAATATTACTTGAGGTGAAATTAAAAGAGAATGAAACCTAAAGTATGTCATTTGGATCAAATTATGAAGCCATAGCCTTATTTTATAAGCCTATAGAGTAGTTAGGAATGCTAGGCCATCAGTTATACTTATTGAGAACCCAACAAGGAAAGGAAGACAGGCTAATTATTAGCCTAATTAGCTTGCATTAATTTCATGTAATTATGGCCTTATTTTATTTATTTATTTATCTTTTAAATTAGAGTAAGAGTAAACAATCAAGTCCTTCTTGGTTTAGACTTTTCAAATCCTCCTTAGAATATGACTTCCATATCCTTAAAAGACTAGAGTTAGAAACTACTATAAATAGGAGCTATTGTAAGTGATTAAAGGACATTTGATTTTATTCAATAAATGACCTTTTTGGTTTTATACTTTATGCATGTCATGTTTTTAGTTAGGAAGTGAGGATTTGCTTTTTAATAATTGCATTAGGAAATTAGGGTTAACTTATCAATTTATTTATGGCCTTTTCTTAATCTTTATTATTTGCATTTTCATACTCTATAGTTTGGGATTTTAATAGGGTGGGGGTTTATTCTTCCATTGGAGCTATATCTTAGTGTATGTGAGGGTTTGTGGCATACTTGCCTTTGGGTTCCATGCCACCAAACTCACATGAAGCATTGTTATGGCCTTAGGCACCCCTTTAAGCTCTAAATAACACTTGTAGAAGGCATGTTCTTATAGCTCCATTATTATTTATTCCTGAATAAATAAGTTTGTGACTACTTTATATTTATTGGCTTATGACCTTATGACTAGACCACTTAGAAAAGTTAGTAGTTCTTTCTTTACAGTTCTTGTGTTCTCTTGAACCCTATGTAGATCCGTATTAATAAGAATGGTAATATTAGTGGTATTATTATACCTATTTGCTATAGAAAGGAGATCATGTTTATGGGCTAGATCAACTTTTTCAAATCTGTAAGAATATTTCTTCCAATGTTCAACAGTATTGCTAGTAACATATGCATATCCATGTTGTATGTATCTTTTGTTTGAAAAGATAATGCAATGATATTTTTGGGTTGCACTAAAGTCAGGAAGTTGAAAAAGTTGATTTTTATGAATCCATCTTCTGAGTTGATATTACCATTCTGTTGGGTGCATGAACCAAGATAAGAATCTCTAGGTTGGATGGTTATTATTTCCTTCACAGTGAAAAAACCATAACATGGGTAACAGGGGTAGTTCAATAGGAAGTTAGTATAAGGTAGTCAGATACCATGTACCATAATTCTTATTAATTATGAGGGAAAGTTTCAGAAATATTAGGGAATAACTTCCAAGGAAAGGTGGGATAAAATTCTTGTGGCCGAGGTACTACAGTGGGATAGGTGGAAAAGAGTTTTCAAAAGGTCCATAATTCAATTTGGTTGGTTGTAAGGTTTAGGGAAAGGTCTGGATGGTGAACTGGGCTCCAGTTTTAAACCATGAGAAGTAGAGGAAATGAAATTTTTGAAAAAAGGGATATGAGCTTAGGAGAAGGTTTGGATATTTTGGAAAGAATGTCTGGGATCATATTTTTATATCCTTTAATATGATCCACTTTAAAATCATACGTGGAAAACTAGTCTTTCTAACAAAGTAGTCTTGATTCAGGAAGTGTCTTCTGTTTGAAGTCAAGAATCTTTGGGAAGGATGAGTTATCCATTCTGACTGTAAAGTGTTGTCTAATCAAGTAGAACTCAAATTTCTTTATCCTATATTTGATAACTAGAATTTATTTGTAAGTGGAGTGGTAATGCTACTCACTGTGCTAAAATAAGTGAAAGTCCTATGAGGATAGAAGTGGTAGTATGTCTAGAATAAAGCTTTTCACTCCTTTACAACTATGGTCTAGTCCTTTCCCTAAGGTGGGGGGTGGGGGGGTTTTGAGCATTTTTTATAAGTGACATGTGTACCTTGATATTTGAGGAAAGAAGGTATAGACATGATTGATGATTTCAAAAATTGTTAAATTTGCTTTATTATCAAATTTTCATCAAGGAAATTCTTAAGCTCTTTAATTAAGTATGGGCCAGGACTGAAGGTTGCATCTTTGAAATGCATTCCTAGAAAATCAATTTGTGAGCATCGATTTTTGTCGGGGCCCAGAGTGAGGCTTGCGAAAGTCACAGACCGGGGACCACACTTGGAGCAAAAGCGCAGTCTTCTTAAGGGGTTCCCTTAGGGAATGATACAGACTCAAAAGAGTCATAAGGGAGTCACCACCGGATGGTTCCGAATTGGTCCAATCGACCCAGAGCATGAGTGCTAGTTAAACCCTTCAGAGATTGGGTTCGGGTGGTGGAGATCTATTCTATGAGTTTCTAAAATCAATTTTACCATTATAGTTGGAATTAATTATCCTAAGCAGGCAAGCATACGAGTGTAAATGTAAGCACACAGCGCGTCATGTGAATGGGCATTGCAAGGTTGCACGTAAAATGACATATGAAGCTATATGGCATTTAGATGGCATGGCATATGCATGACATATGAAATAGCGATAAAGTAGCATGACATATGCATGTCATGTGAGCGTGTATGACATATCATATGCATGATATGGTAACCTAGTATGATATGTAAGCACATAATATGGCAAATAACGTATAGCGTTATGCGTTTAACGTTTTGTATTGCGTGGTGTTTGGCGTATACATAATATATGCATGGCATATGCATGATATATGGGATGAATGGTCATATCATATGCATGATATGTGAAGTAATGCATGACATGGCATAATAAATGACATACCATATGCATGGCATGTGAAAAAGCATGGCATATGCATGACATGGCATAGTGGATGACATACCTTATGTATGGTATATGAGTTATATACATGATAACATGACATATGTATGGCATGTGAAATGATGTATGACATGGTATATGCATGACATGCATAGTAGAATGTGCTTATGTCATGTGTCATGGGATGTGAAATAATGTATATCATGGCATATGCATAACATGGCATAGTGTGTAGCATACCATATGCATGGTATGTTAAATGATGTATGGCATGGCATATGCATGATATGGCATAGTAGTGCGTATGTGAATGTGCATCCAACATAGTATGTGTATGACATATGGTATGACATGCGTTTATGGCATACAACGTGACATATTATATGACATGGCATGGCATATATGTGCATGGCAAGACGTACTAATTGATTGCACGTATTGGATTGCGTATTGGCGTGTTTACGTATTAGTGTATTTGTACGTATATGCATATGAAAATATGGTATGTTATGGCATATAGTACATGCATGGCATGCATAGTAGTGTGTGCTTATGTTATGTGACATGTCATATGACATGAATGACATAATATATTTAGGCAAATATAAATCATGCACGATCAAAAATAATAGCGGCCGGTGAAAGGGATCGAAGGAATTAGGTGATAAACACGAGATAATAGGGGAAATTATTACAAAAAAAATAATAATTCTATCCTATTACACAAATATCCTCACATACATATTTTGGGACATTAAGTAACGTCCCCTCCTTCCTGGGCACTATTCATCTCAGTTTTGCACGATCCAAAATGCACGAATGGATTAATATGCAAAATAAACAAATAAAATTCATTAGTGGCAAATGAATTTTGGATTTAATTGACTAGTCCAATGCCATTTAAAAGCATGAACCAAGAGTCAAAATCCAACAATTATTAGGCAATAATTGTAAGAATAAACACGAGTCGGATCATGAAAATTCATTTTAATAAAAATAATTTTAAGCAAAATTATTTTTATTGGATCATGGAAAATTAAATGGGAGGGCTAACATCACATTAAAATTATTGGAGAAAGCCACTCGACCAAATAAAATCCAATCCTTTCAAAAATTGCATTTATACGATTAAAAATCACATTTTATCGTAAAAATTAATTTTGAGGCTAAAATTAATTATTTTAAAATTATTTTATGACAATTCCAGAATACTTGAGCCATTGTGAGACTCAAATACCATTGGATATGTAAAAAATATAGTAAAATACGGTATGAAATACAATTTTTCTGGAAAAATGTGAACTATGTGCGTCACGCATCAGGCTATGTGCGTCACACATAGATCAACATGTGGTGCACATAGTTGATGGATCTGCAAGAAAATTAAATTTTTCAGTACAGAAATGATCTACAGACAAAAATACTCAAGTTTAATGAAGACAGTACCTCACTTTGAGCACGAATTGACCTCCGGTTCAATGAACCAAACAATTAATTAAGCAATTAATTGAAATAATTGATTTTAAAGCCAAAATCAAGCAGATCTAGACAATATTTGACAAATCCAGAACCCCAAGTGCATGGAAAAGCTACTAGAGTTGCTGGAAAATTCAAAACCGAAGCGGTTCGAGTTAAAACTGGGTTTTTCTATGAAAATTGAGATCTATGTGCGCCACACATAGGGTATGTGTGGTGCACATAGATGTATATGTGGTGCACATAGTTTTGAAAATTAAAAGAAAATCGAAGATTTTCAAGCAGAAACCCTAGATCCAACCCTGATCTAGGTAGATCGGACCCAAAACAAGGTTTAGCTTCGTGGATTTGCATCCGACTCATGAAAAATAATTTTAAAGTTAAAATTATTTTAGATCCATCATGTTTTAAGGCAGATCCAAGGCACCCAAGGCATGGAAAAGCCTTGAATGGCCTTGGATTGGCCAGATCGAATGAAAAATTGACAAAAAACGAGTGAAAATCGGGGTTTTCCTTGAAAATTATGACCTATATGCGCTGCATATAGGCCCACATGTGCCACACATATGCTACATGTGGCGCACAGAGGTTTATGTGCGCAGCATATAGACCCAAAAAATTGAGCAGAAGGAAGAAAAATGAGGAAAAATCAAAAACTTACCTCTTAACAGCAGCTTTTCTTCCAAGATCTTGCTTCTTTTTGAGTATAAGGAGCCTAACTAAGCCAATTTTATCCCTAAATCCAAGTGATTTAATTAATTAGGGGCTTAATTAATTGTGGAGAGATTTTCATAGAGGTTTGGCTGCTCTTTTGAGCAAATTTGGGATCCATTTTACAGACCTCAAGCTCTATATTTATACAACAATTTTTCGGCATGGCAATTTTGTAATTTTCACATGGATTTGAAAAATTTTAAAACTATGTGCGCCACATATAGGGCTATGTGCGCAGCACATAGCCTATATGCTGCGCACATAGGTCTATATGTGCAGTATATAGTTTGGAACCTGTTGCATAGGGCCCATTATGGTTGCTTCGGGACGTGCGTCCCAAGCCTATAAGCGTTATTTGATGTAAAGAATAACTTTTTAGAATAAAGTTTTTCCAAATTCGGTCCCGAGAAGGCTCCCGACCAAACATCTTTACTATGCAACATGTGGTGCGCATAGTGCTATGCACACCACATGTAGCTACACGCTTCACTCGGTACAGACCGAACGGGATGTGAGCTATATGTCAAACAAGTGTTATTTGACATTCCAAGAAACTTTACAGTTATAAATTTTCTCAAATTAGGCCCCGAACACCGAGTTTTGGCTTAATGGGCCCGTTCTGGGCCTAACAGGCCACTTAGGGTTAAAAAGTGGCATTCGGGATGCGGTGCATCGTGCCTTTCTTAGGCATTAGTGAAAATATGTTCTGTCCGTTCAGAACACCTAAAATAGGCAAAATGGGTAGCGGGCCCTAATAGTGCCGTCGATGGGCCCTACTGTGTAGCAGGCCCCAGAAGTAGCATATAGCATGTCAAGCACTGTGCCTAGTGTAGGCAAGATGTGGAGGGTGTTCTGTGCGTACAGAACCCTCAGAATAGGCTAACAGAGGTGGTGGGCCCCGCCTATATACTATTCATAGTGAATAGTGACCTAGGTTCAAAATGCAATATTTTGTATTCTGTGTATCTTACCATGCGTAGGTAGGCATGAAATGCATCCTATATGTACAGAACACACAGAATAGGCTAATAGAGGTAGTGGGCCCCAATAATGCCCTAGGTGGGCCCCACAACGCAGCAGGACCGGAACATGGCATTTGTGACACCACGGGGTGTGCCTTGCGTAAGGCAACCGTGAAATGTATTCTGTAAGTACAGAATACACTGAAATGAGCTAATATGAGAGGTAGGCCCCACCTATGCACTATTCATGGTGAATAGTGCCAAATGTCCAAAATGCAATATTTTGCATTTCATGTGGTTTGCCTCGTATAGGCAACAGTGAAGGGTGTTCTATATGTACAGAGCACTCAGAATAGGGAAATGAGAATGGTGGGCCTGCCAAGTGTCATGGCAGTCCCCACCAGCTCTGATGTATTCTGTGCACCAGAATACGTAAGGGAAGCCTACAGAGGGCTATGTGCATAATCGAGGTCGATACGGGGACTAAGACCAAGCCAAATCAACAGAAGCCCAAAATTGCACGATGGTGAAAAGTCAGGGTCAACACAATCTCTATTTCTCCAACAGTACTCTTCTGTTTTGAAAGCATGACTCTATACTGGTAAGTGATCTTATGGAATTTAGTAAGGAGTTCTTTATGGGCTTCTATAATGGATGAGAATAAAAGGATGTTATCTATGTAGATCAAGGCTGAATGGAGAAGAGGTTGATAAATGTTGATCATGGCTTTTTGAAATAGAGAAGAAGCAACTTTGACCCTAAAAGGCATAACTTTCCTCTATTATAGGCATTTGGGATACAAAATGATGTCTTGTGTCTATCTTTAGGTTGGATGCCCAACTACCAAAAGCCTGCTTTGAGGTTAAATTTGGAAAAGTATCTGGCTCCTTTAAGATAAGTGAACATAGAGGATATTTTTGGAAGAGGAAATTTATCATCAGTAAGAAAGTGGTTAAGAGGCTTATAATTAATCAAAAGTCTCTTTTTTCCTCTTACAATCTCATATTTTTTTTCTACATAAAAGGCTTGACAAGCTCAAGATGACTTGGTTGGTTCAATAAGGCCTTCTTTGAGTAATTAGTTGCATTCTTCTATGGCTAAGGCTATGTCTAAGGGTGACATTCCTAAGTATGAAGCCTTAGTGGGATTTGTGTCCTCATTTAGTTTGAAGGGTAAGGAGATAAAGAATTTTTGGATTTTACATAAAGGAGAAGGATGATTGAACTGTGCATGTGAGTTTTCATAAAGAGGGAGAAAAAGGTTTTTCAAAGAATCAAATTATAGGGTTATTTTTATTATGGAAAAGAGCTTGGGTGTTTGAGTGTAGGCCTTGAATTGCCTTTTTGTATTTCAACCCATCAGGAAGAATTTGGAGCTTCTTTATCTGACAGTATACATCAAACCTAATCAACAGATCTTTGTCTAGTAGCAAGGTACCAATGATTTGAGTCCAGATAATGCAATTTGGAAAGAACCATATGCCAATTTTTTCTCGAGTGATTAAGGAAGTATGGAATATCTTACCATCAGCTACTTTGAAGTACTAGTGATGTTTCCTCCAAGCAGAGTGAGGAAGGATAACAAGATTCATCATGGTCTTATGTGCTCTTGTATCCAAAAAAGCAATAACATTGATAGGTCTTTCATATTTAGATGGAAGGATGTTTAGTGAAATGAGAGGAGTTTGAAGAATAATAGTTTAAAAGATGGAAGGGCTGAGATATGGGAAACATTATGAAATATCTTCAAGAATGGAATCTTGAGATTCTTCTTGAATTGTATATAAATTAAGAGAGGATGGTAAAGGAATATAATCTTCCTAAGGAGATTTTATGGTGAAAATGGGGAGATTCTCATCCTTTCTTGGAGAAAAAGATGTGTCTGAGTCTGATTCTGTAAAAGATAACTCATATGGAATTACAAAAAGAGTTTATTTAGTGGGCTCTTCCTATTCTGAAAATAAGGATTCAAGATCCTCATTAATAGGAATAGTTGTAGATTATTGAACTTATTGAATTAGCTTGGTAGCTAGTTGTGGATTTTTATAACAATCTTTAGCAAAAGTGGCCCTTCTTTCGAAAAATGAAATATTTATTAGATTTAAACCATTGTGAAGTCTTTTTCTTGAAATACTTAAACCATTTATGTTTAAATGATTTCTTTTTCCATGGGTAGAAATACTTTCTTTTCTTCAAGAAATGAGACTTTTTCTTTATTCTGCAGTCACAACCTTGATGCTTGCATTTGATTTGAAAATAGTCCTTTCTACAAGCTTTGAGCAGGTTATGATCATTTTTAGCCATCTATTTGAAGAAGGTTTTTTTATTACAAACCTTTTCAAGGGAAGTCAAGGTGAACTACCATATCTCTCTTAGGGTGATGAGCGGTATTATCTTCTAGTATCTTGCATACACTTCTAGAGTTCAGATTGAAGTTCTTCAGGAAGTGAAGAGATGAAAGTATACTAGAGATTGTCATCTTGTGGTCCTCTTTAAATGATAGCTTGTCTAAAGTAATTGTGTTATAGTATAATCATTGTTTAATAATTCTACTATTATTTATTAATTCTTTGGTAATTCTATTTAAGAAAACATGGACTATTCAACAATTTAGCCAATTCTAATTATCACATATTATGAATTCCTTATAAAAATGGTGAATATGTTTGTATAGGTTGATGCCTTTTATTGTAATTGTTATTATTTTTCTTGCAGCTACAAGATTATTAATGACTTACAAACATATCATGAACTTAATGGTGAATGACATGGATTGTGCTAGTACTTGTCAATTGTTAATTCATGATTTAAAGATGAGCAACTTTATGATAGATTATTAACAAATAAGCTCAATGGTATAGCCTATTGTTGAATGATTTATTATGATTAGTGAGCATTATTGATGTGATATTGATAATATATTATCAGGATAATGATATAATAATATCACCAAATTTTACATTGTTAGCAAATTAAACTAATATTATGAAAATATAAAGGATGTAATTAATGTTATATACTAGGTTAGTAAGATATCTAGTCATTTCTCATTAATCAGTGGTAAGTAAGATATATGATCCTTACCTACTAAATGGTTAGATTGAGTTATCTAGTCTTTAACCATTAAGATACATTAGTAAGTTGAGTAATCTAGTCCTTACTAAGCAAAGGTTAAATCAAGTTATCTGGTGTCTAACCAATATAAAGATATTGGCAAGTTAAGTAATCTGGGCCTTACCAAGCAAAGATTAGGTAGAGTTATTTGGTCTTTAACCACCACAAGACCTTGAATGATGTAACTTGATATGAATTTATTACATACATGCATCATGTTGCTAATATTGAGTTGTTCATACATTAAAATTATTATAGTACGATATATGGAAGGATAAGGAGAAATGATGTGATGTGTGTTATGATGATTACAATCAAGAAACTAGGGGCGAAAGAAGTAGTGAGGGCAAAGAAGTAGATATGGATATTATGAAATGAGCATTATTTATATCATGATAATCCATCTGTGAGCGCCGATTTCTGCCAGGGCCCAGAGCGAGGCTTGCGAAAGTCACGGACTGGGGACCGCACTTGGAGCGAAAGCGCAGTCTTCCTAAGGGGTTCCCTTAGGGAATGATACGGACTCGAAAGAGTCGCAAGGGAGTCGCCACCGGATAGTTCCGGATTGGTCCAACCGACCCATAGCATGAGTGCTAGTTAAACCCTTTAGAGATTGGGTTCGGGTGGTGGAGATCTATTCTATGAGTTTCCAAAATTGATTTTACCATTTTAGTTGGGATTAATTGTCCTAAGCAGGCAAGCA